>CM071869.1:5369623-5384810 GCA_036759665.1 Gynandropsis gynandra
TTGTCTACTGCTTGCCCCTATAATCTTCATAGATTGAATTCTGTTGTATTTGGTTGGTTTTTGTATTTGGTTGAACTTCATTTGAACAACAAAATTCATGTTTGTTTTGGTTGGTTTTTTTTACTATTATTCAATAGAATGTATTATTGTTAGTATCAATGTTTTTATGGATTTACTATTATCGTACAAGGGTCTTATAGGGTCGCATGAGTCTTCCAAGGGTCATATTTGGTCACATGAGTCATCCATGGGTCATATGTGGTCACATAGGGTCGCATGAGTCGTACAAGGGTCTTATGTGTTCGCATTAGACGTCCAAGGGTCATATTTGGTCACATGAGTCGTCCATGGGTAATGTTTGGTCGTATGAGTCGTCCTTGGGTCATATGTGGTCGCATGAGTCGTCCATGGGTCATATGTGGTCGCATGAGTCGTCCATGGGTCATATGTGGTCGCATGAGTCGTCCATGGGTCATATGTGGTCGCATGAGTCGTCCATGGGTCATATGTGGTCGCATGAGTCCTCCATGGGTCATATGTGGTCATATAGGGTCACATGAGTCGTCCAAGGGTCTTATAGGGTCGCATGAGTCGTCCAAGGGCTTTCGGGCTTGAAATGCTCCATTGACATTTCGGGCTTTGAGTCATGTATGGTGAGTTCCACGGTAGCAAATGACCTCCAACCGTGACCTTAGGTAACGCGGATACAGCTTGATGTTTGAGTCCGCCGATTACCAAGATCTTATGTAGTGCAGATACACCACAAAGTCCTCCATCCAAGTTGTAAGTACTTGTGTGTATCTGCATACAGACTGGGTCCGACGATTACCAAGACATTGAGTAACAAATAGACAGCACGATGCCTTGGGTCGACCATGTGACCTTAACGGTCACAAGATAACAAGGATTTTGGGAATATCAATATTTATACGGGTACTTTTGAAGTTAAAAATTTTTTCTTTTTCGGGAAGGATATTTTTGAAGTGTTTTAGTCCTACGAGGGTATTTTTGAAGTTACCCAGTTCGGGCAAACTTTTTTTTGTTGTTGTGTATTTTACTAAAACTCATGAAAAAAAAAATTGTTAAATGGGCCACACAATATATGGGCTAACTAAACGTACATAAACTCGTACGATAATCTATGGGCCAAAAAGTTGGTTCAGCCCATAAATATATTGAGCTATATGACGTGGATTGAAATATGGGATGGGCCCCACTCAATCTACAAACCATACGGCAAAATATTCTCACGTGAAAATCTGATTTCGAGTTTAATTTTTTCCTATGAAAATGATAAAGAAAAAAATTAAAATTTATAAGGTTCGATTTTTTTATAGTGACTTTTTTGTCACTCAACTTTTATATGATTAAAAAACCAAAACTTAATGATTAAAAATACAACTTTCAAATATGGTATATATATTATCTGATAATTGAAAAAATTTAATAGTACGAATATACATATATTTATGCATATTTCAATATATTTAGTCGAATACAATTAAAAAAGTTATCATTTATTTTTTAAAAAATGGTTAGATTATATTGGGTATTAATTTAATAGTATAAATATTATCTATTGTTCTATTTTTTTTACTAGTTTTACTTAGTAAAAGGTTTTAACGAGATATATTATTTTTTAGATATTCAAGGGGAGTATTATATAATAATAATAATAATAATAATAATAATAATAATAATAATAATAATAATAATAATGTGAATGTCTTTTCAGTTTCTCCAATTTTTCATATTCTATATTTACTCTCTCACTTTGTTACTCTTTAATTCTATGAATTATGATTACCTTATCTCTTCATCTATTTTGTTTGTCTTTTTCATTTACCTTGTAAACCTATAAATAGAGGCAACTCCATTTGTGATGTACACTCGAGAAATCTTCTTGAAGAAATAATTATCTTCCTCTACCTCTTGCTCTCTTATCTTACATATTGTTCAATTTTATTTTGCAACACGTTATCAGCATGAAGACTCCGCCTTCAATTTTTGAGGTTTTTTTTCTCTCTAATCATTACACTTATATTCTCTTTTGTTATTATATCTATTCTCTAATAGTATGATCATTATAACTAAATATGTTCTACAATCGCCATTTATGTGTATCTTGTGTATCAAAAAATTATATTTTAATATAATATTTCACATTGTTTTATTCATATATTTTCTTTTATTCATATAGTTCATCATGTCAAACCTTGTGACACTCGAGTTTGAGGCTCTTGACATTACCGGAAAAAAATTATTTGTCGTGGGTGTTGGATGCGGAGATCCACTTGGATGTAAAAGGTCTCAAAGAAACCATTGGTATTTCGAATCAATCATCGAATCAAGATAAGGTGAAAGCAATGGTCTTTCTTCGTCATCATACTCATGATGGATTGAAAATCGAATACCTCACGGTCAAAGATCACGCAGATCTTTGGAAATCATTGCAAGGGAGGTACGATTATAAAAAACCGTGATTCTTCCAAAAGTCGTTATTCTTGGATGCATATACGTTTCCAAGATTTAAAAATTGTGAGCGAGTATAAATCGACAATATTTCGAATAAGTTCACAAATGAAACTATGTGGTGAAACCATTACTGATTCTGATATGATGGAAACACATTATTCACGTTTCATGCATCTAAATGTGCTCTTGCATCAATAATACCGTGAAAATATGGGGATCTAATCTCTTGTCTCATTGTTTCCTAGCAAAATAACGAATTATTGATGAAAAATCATGAATCTCGTCCCATTGGTTCTGCTCTATTCCCTGAAACAAATGTCGTAGCATTTAACAATTATCGTGGTCGTGACCATGGTCGTGGATGAGGAAAAGGTAGAGGTTATTCCCACACTGGACCAATCAATTACAATGCTATAAAAATATTTCGAGAGAATAATGATGGAGGCAAGAGTAAGAAAGAAAGTATTTGCCATCGATGTGGGATGCATGGACATTTGGACGCGTACTTGTCACACTCTTAAGCATTTTGTAAACATCTATCAATAGTCATTGAAGAATGGAGGAAATGATGTTGAAGCTAATTTTGTTGTCAATGACTCCAACAAGCTTTTTGAAGGATTGGATGACTGCAACGGGTTTATGGAAGGCATAGATGATCTGATGTCCCTTGACGTTGTCGATTTCTTTATCCATCCTGAAGATGGAAATGATCAGAAGTGATCAAGAAGTGTTTCATTTTCTATTTCAATATTATAAGTTATGTGTTTTTTTATTTTTTTCCAGTTATGTTGAACTTTTAGTCCTCTTTATTTTAATAAATTTTATGCAATATAATGTTTCTTTAATCTAATGTCTATTTATTCGTATTTATTTTCATTTATGCATATTATGAATATGAATCAAATGAAGATCCAAAATAAAGACTTATGTCTCGCGGACAGTGCTATTACACACACCATTCTTAAAGAAAAGAAATATTTTTCAAATTTAATAAATGATCAAGCACATTTCTTGAGATGTGCAAAAATTGTTGTTTTTATGATGCCAAAAGACACAAAGTTTATCATTGACAATGCCTTATATTCAGCAAAGTCTTCAAGAAATTTGTTAAGTTTCAAGGATATTCGTATGAATGGATATCACATTGAAACTATGAATGAAAAATGCATTAAATACCTTTGTATTACCTCAACTATGATGAGTAAGAGGTGTGTGTTAGAAAAGTTGCTCGCTTTCTCATATGGTTTATATTACACATCTATTGAGATGATTGAAGCATATAATACAATAAATTCGAGGTTTACAAATAATTTCAAAGATTTGACATGTCCGGTTAGGCCATCCCGGTTCAACAATGATGCGAAGAATTATTGAGAATTCATGTGGTCACTTGTTGAAAATCCAAAAGATTTTTCAAACTCATGAATTTCTTGTGTTGCATGTTCAAAAGGGAAACTGATAATAAGAGCCTCACCAGCTAAAATAAAGAATGAATCATTATCATTTCTTAAACGAATACATGGTGATATTTTTGGCCCGATTCACCCACCGTGTAGCCCATTTAGATATTTGATGGTAATAATTGATGCATGAAATAGATGGTCACATGTGTACTTATTATCATCTCGCAATTTAGTTTTTGCGAGATTACTTGCATAAATAATACGCTTACGAGCACATTTCCCTGATTATCCAATAAAAACAATTCGCTTGGATACTGCCGGTGAATTTATATCACAATCTTTTGTGACTTATTGTATGTCCATTGGGATGAAGGTAGAACATCTTTATGTTCATACTCAGAACGGTCTTGCAGAACTTTTATGAAACGAATCCAATGGTTTGCAAGACCATTGCTTATGAAATCTAATCTTCCCATTTGGGCATGAGGACTCATCTGACCAACTAGTTAAAATGAACATTCTCCCTTACAAATTGGTTCATGTCTATGAGCCAAATATTTCCCATTTGTGTATTTTTAGATCCGCAGTATATGTCACAATTAATTCCACCACAACAAATAAAAATGGGACCTCAAAGAAGGATGAGAATCTATGTTGAGTATGAATTTCCTTCGATAATTAAATATATTGAAACAACGACAAGAGACATATTTACTGCAAGATTTGTAGATTGTCATTTTGATGAATCATTATTCCTAACATTAGGGGGAGAAAACAAACAGTTGAAAAAGGAAATATCATGGAATGTATTATCATTAAAAGGTTTAGATCCTCAAACAAAAGAAAGTGAACTAGAAGTTCAAAAGATAATACATTTAAAAGGGATAGCAAATCCAAATGCATTTTTCTAACCATGATAGAGTTACAAAATCTCATATTCTAGTTGTAAATGTTCCGATAAGAATTGATATCCCAAAAGGAAAAGCAAAAATTTCTAGTCACGTTTGAAACATGGTAGACCACTTGGTTCCAAAGATAAACATCCTCGAAAAAGAAAAGGAGCAAGTTGTCATGATGGTCAAAACAAGGATGTCTCTCCTGAAGAGACTGTAGATATAATTAATCATGAAGAGAAATAGATACCAAATGAGAATGAAGAGATCTCGATTAATTATATCAAAATGAGAAAATTTTGGAAGCGAGATAATACAATCGTCGACGATATTTTTATTTATAACATAGCACGCGATATAACAAAAGAAAACTTGGATCTTGAACCTACCTCTTTTGAAGAGTGTAGAAGTAGAACTGATTGGCCAAAATGGAGAGAGACAATCAAGTCTGAATTAGAATCGTTTGAAAAACGAGGAGTTTTCGGACCAGTAGTCCAAACACCAAAAGAATTAAACCTGTGGGTAATAAATGTGTCTTTGTACGAAAGAGAAATGAACAAAATGAAATTTTTCAATACAAAGCAAGACTTGTCGCTCAAGGTTTTATCCAAATTCTCGATATTGATTATGATTCAACATATTCTCCTATGGTGGATGCAATGACATTTCGATATTTGATTTTTCTGGCAAATAATAAAAGACTTGAAATGCATTTCGTGGATGTTGTAACAACTTATCTATATGGCTCATTAGACCATGATATATATATATATATGACAATTCCTGAAGGATTTAAGATGTATAAAGCACATGATAATAATTCTCGCGAGATATACTCTGTTAAGCTCAACAAAGCTTTGTATGGATTGAAACAATCCGGACGAATATGGTACAACCACTTGAATGGATATTTGATAAAAAAAAGATATAAAAATGAACCTATATGTCCATGTGTTTCATAAAAGGTTCAAACTCAAAGTTTGTTCTAATTGCGGTTTATGTTGATGACTTAAATATAATTGTAACTCCGAAAGAGTTATCACAAGCTATGCAATGCTTAAAGAAAGAATTTGAAATGAAAGACTTCGGGAAAACAAAATTTATTTAGGTCTTCAAATTGAGCATCTTAAAGATGGAATATTTTTGCATCAAACATCTTATACAGAAAAGATACTTAAAAGGTTTTACATGGATAAATCACACCCTTTAAGTACACCAATGGTTGTGAGATCATTAGATATTCTTAAAGATGTATTTAGACCACGTGAAGAAAGCAAGGAAACACTTGGTCTTGAAGTACCATATCTTAGTGTTATTAGAGCATTGATGTATCTCGCTAATAATACACGTCCTGATACATCTTTTGCAGTAAGTTTATTGGCAAGATATAGTTCCTCACCAACTCAAAGACACTGGAATGATGTAAAACATATCTTTAGATATCTTCGAGGGACCACATATATGGGCTTATATTATTGTAACTCATCAAAACTAAATTTGATTGGTTATACAGATGTTGGATATTTGTCAGATCCTGATATAGCTCGATCTCAATCTGGGTATGTATTTACTTGTGGGGGAATCACAATCTTATGGTGTTGTATAAAACAAACATTGATAGCCACTTCATCAAATCATGCAGAGATATTAGTAATTCACGAGACAAGTCATGAACGTGTTTGGTTTAGATCAGTATCTTAATATATTAGGGAGTCATGTGGTCTTTAAATTGATAAAAATATCTCCACAATATTATTTAAGGATAATACTGCATGCATAGCTCAATTAAAAGATGGTTAAATTAAAGATGATAAGACAAAACATATTTCGCCTAAATATTTCTTTACTCACGATCTTCAATAAAATGGTGAAATATATGTTCAACAAATAAAGTCTAGTGAGAATCAAACAGATTTATTCATGAGTGCACTAACTACGAGATTATTTGAGAAAATTGTTTACTTAATCGGAATATATCGTTTAAAAAATATAAAATGATGATCTTATCAGGGGGAGGAAAAGATATGCGTTGCACTCTTTTTTCCTTTACTAAGTTTTTTCTATTAGGTATTCTTAGTAAATGTTTTTAGCGTGGCAATATATCTATTGCATATCATTAAGAGTATGTACTTTTTTTCCTTTGCTAGGTTTTTTTACGAGTTTAACCTAGTAAAAGGTTGTAACGAGACATGTTATTTTTTAGACATTCAAGGGGAGTATTATAAAATAATAATAATAATAATAATAATTATGTGAATGTCTTTTGAATTTCTCAAACTCTTCATATTCTCTATTTACTCTCCCACTTTATTACTCTTTAACTCTATGAATTATGATTATCTTATATCTTCATTTATTTTGTTTGTCTTTTCATCTACCTTGTAAACCTGTAAACAAAGACAATTCCATTTGTGATATATACTTGAAATTTTTTTTGAATAAATAATTATTTTTCTCTAACTCTTGCTCTCTAATCTTATATATTGTTCAATTTTATTTTACAACAAAAGAAAAATTTTAAAATTTATAAGTTTCGATTTTTTTTTATAGTGACTTTTTTGTCACTTAACTTTTATATTATTAAAAAACAAAAACTTAATGATTAAAAACACAATTTTTAAATATGGTATATATATTATCTGATAATTGAAATAATATAATAATACGAATATACATATATCACGAATATACATATATTTATGCATATTTCAATATATTTAGTCGAATACAATTAAAAAATATCATTTATTTTTTTAATTGGTTTAGATCATATTAGGTATTAATTTAATAGTATAAATAATATCTATTGTATTATGAAATAATTATTATCTGAATGTCTTTTGAGATTCTAAACTCTTCGTATTTTGTCCATCATTAATCCTATGTGATTATGACAATCCTATCTATTTATCTACATTGTTTTGTCTCTTCATCTATCCTTGTAAGCCTATAAATAGAGGCAACTTCATTTGTAAATATACATTTGAGAATCATTCTTCAATAAGAATTATCTCCTCCTCTCTCCTGCTCTCTTCTCTTAATATTGTTCTATTTCTTTTACAATATATATAAATATTTTAATAAATTTTTAATTGATTTAAAATATTTAGAAATTTATAATTAAAAATATATACTAAATTAATAAAATGTAAATATTTTTTTATTAATTAACGTCTATTTTGACAATTTTGTTCAAAACACGATCACAACAACGAATCCGCGATCACTACGAAACGCAACGTTTCCATCATTCAAATAAAAAATAAATCGTCGTCAATCACAAACACAATTTTTCCACCAATCAAGTTCATAATTATATGATAAACGTACAATTCTTTATTAAGGAGTCAAGCTCATAGTTATACTATAAACCAATCATTCTATATTGAGGAACATAATGCGGATACAAAGTAGGTTAAACATTTTTGGATTATCCAATCATATCTTATATTAACTAAAATGCTTGCATTGAAAAACACCTCCTCGGGGCTGTCATGGCGCGTCGAGTGTCGTCCAGATTCTCGTCGGGTCACGTGAACGACCTATGTATTTCGGGTCATCTAGTTCGAGATTCGCCTGACCCAGTTGCTCGGATCGTAGGATCTCGCCACCTGTTAATGCTGGCATCCTGTGCGATTGTAACCGTCCAATTGCAGCGGTTTTGAAGATTTGAACGGGCGGATTTCTCCACCGACAGGCTGCGTGTAATCTCAACCGTCCAATTTTTTTAAGGTTTTCTAGTGTTTCCCTTTTGTATTTTTGCACAACATTTGGTTCTTTTCAATGTCGTTTTGATTTCTCATTTCTCCTTTTTCTCTCTAGGGTTTCCGCCGAGGTTTGCGTCGCATTTTTTATTTCGTCGTGTGGTTTTGTAATTTTTTTGGGTTGCTGTGTTCTGCATTTCGATTT
Organism: Gynandropsis gynandra; assembly: GCA_036759665.1. Classification (NCBI taxonomy): domain Eukaryota; kingdom Viridiplantae; phylum Streptophyta; class Magnoliopsida; order Brassicales; family Cleomaceae; genus Gynandropsis; species Gynandropsis gynandra. Next base: position 5,378,304 of record CM071869.1, read on the forward strand.
CTCCATGTTTTTCGCTTTATTTTGTTATTTGTTTCGGATTTCTTGGCATTTCGTCGGGTTGTGGTTTCTCGGTTTCTTTTTGGTCGTTGGTTGTTTCTTCGGTTCATGCATGTCTGGTCATCGGCTTGAATGGTGCTCCGTTCCATTTGCTTGGATCGTTATATCTCGCCGCCTGTTACCGTCATCATGCATTTCGATTTGTTCCATGTTTTTTGCTTTATTTTGTTATGTGTTTCGGATTTCCTTGCATGTCATCTGGTTGTGGTTTCTGGGTTTTTTTATGTTGATTGTGTGTCCTGTTCATGCGTGTCTGGTTCTTGGCCTGAATGGTGCTCCGGTCCATTTGCTTGGGTCGTTAGATCCCGCCGCCTGTTTTTGTTATCCTTCTATGCGGTTGTGAGTGTTCGTTTTCCATGGGTTGTGAACCGTTTGGACGGGTGGATTTTTCCACTGATTTGTTCAGTGCGATCTCGGTGGCTTGATTATTATTAGGGTTTTACATATTTTTGTTTGTGATTTGTTGGTAATTTATGTTTTTCCCAGCTCAGTGTCTACTAATTTGTGATTTCTTCCCGTTGCATTATTTTTAGATTTGCAATCGGCTACTCGGTGATGTTGTTTGCAGATTTGTCCTACCATTTTAGGTTTATAGTTTTTTCTGTGTAATAGATGTGGATCCATGGATGGTTGTATAAATCTGTATTGATTTTTACTTTTACTTTATGAATATGATGCCATGGGTATGTACATTTTATTTGCATGTATCAATTTGTTTTTAGTTTTTGTTCCGTTCGGATTTGTTTTGCTATTCTAGGGTTGTAGTTCTTTGTGTATTATAGATATGATGTTTAAAGGTTTGTTGTTGTTTGTGATTTCTCATTAAATTTGGTTTCGTTGATTTTTTCTTTAGATTTATGAATGGTTGTATAAATATGTGTTGCTCTAAACTTTTAATTTATGAATATGTTGGTATATGTTATTTTTTCGTAGAATTGATTGTTATTTCGGTTTATCCTTGATGTTTATGTGGGATTTTATACGTATTTTATTTTGTCTTTAAGCTATTTCGGCTTATTGAACTTTTATACATCTTTTGTTTGGGCTTTAAGCTATTACGGCTTATTGGATTCCCGGGTCTTGGTTTGCATGTGTACGGTGTACAGGTTATCCTTGATGTTTAAAAGATATGTGTTGCACTCTTTTTCCCTTTTACTAAGTTTTTCCTATTAGGTTTTCTTAATAAAGGTTTTTAACGAGGCAACATATCTATTCCATATCATTAAGGATATGTATTCTTTACTAGGGTTTTTCTCTACGGGTTTTACCTAGTAAATTTTTAATAAAGCATATTCCAATTACTCAATAGACATTCAAGGGGGAGTATTATGAAATAATTATTATCTGAATGTCTTTTGAGATTCTAAACTCTTCGTATTTTGTCCATCATTAATCCTATGTGATTATGACAATTCTATCTATTTAACTACATTGTTTTGTCTCTTCATCTATCCTTGTAAGCCTATAAATAGAGGCAACTTCATTTGTAAATATACATTTGAGAATCATTCTTCAATAAGAATTATCTCCTCCTCTCTCCTGCTCTCTTCTCTTAATATTGTTCTATTTCTTTTACAATATATTGTTATATTTTTTCATAATATCCTCTATCGACTAGTAATTAATTTAATTCAATTGATTTAATTATTTAGTCTATACATACAAATATAATTTATATAAAAAATACGATACAACACTCTGCCTTATGTCAAAATTCCATCTTATACTGTGATATTCTTACGTCAAAACTCGATCTTATACAATTCACCTCCGGAGTAAAAAAAATCAAAATATTCAAATACATGTCATGTATATTATATGATTGGATAGGAAAATAGTATAACATATCACTTAATTAATTGGGAGGAGAAATCCTTGGAAACCCCACAAGCTGATCCGATAGGTTCCAAAATCGTCAACACTAGGCGGCAACCCACTTGCTTGATGGCGACGGAAGTGGAACACAGTCATAATTTGAAATAATAAACTTTTGCCTACTGAATCTAAAATAATTAATTGTTTATTAAAGAAAATCTCAACAAACAAACGTATTAGAATATGCACGAATATGTGAATATTATAATCAAATTACAACTCCTATAATATCAATAATGGAAGGTTGGTGAATAATAATACTCAATTCTATTGGAAGGGTCCCACGAAAGAGAAACATCATTATAGTTATTATGGAGTGAAATACAAAATGTCTTTTTTTTTGAATTTTTATCTTAATAAAACAAATATTAACCTTAATATGGAATATTATATAATTTGTTAAATTTATATTTGATTTAGTAGTTTTGTAATTGTAATTCGACAGTTTTTTAATTTATAATTGAGTAGTTTTTATATTTGTAACTAAATAATATATATGATGGACGTATTAAAAATATAAGATATTTGACAATTATTTTTATGGTATTAGAGTGTTATTCATCCCAATTTGAATATGTAAATATTGGATCTTTATTGCGATGTTCATATTCTAATATTGAGTCTAGATGTGAGGGAGATTAATTATAGACTCTTATATATAATATTGGTTAACTCTAAATTTTTTAGCTACCAAGTATATCGTAAAAACAATTGACATGGTATTAACGCCAAAAGCTCCTTATTGTCGTCGTTCATTGTGAAATATTTTGTTTTTTTCTTTTTCTTTTCACCGTTGACATATTTGTATGCTTGTGATGCTTACCTCTGACCAGATCCATGATTCTAAGATTGTTGTTGATGACAACACCGAAGGACATGTTTTTGTTTAGACAACTACGAACAATGTTGTTCGAAGCTGTAAACTTTCTTCTCATTCCCCTTATTATCTTCATCCTTCAGAAATATCGAGCACTATCATTACCCTAGCGTAGTTGCGAGGAGATAAAAATTATGAAGAATGAGCGAAATATGAACGAGATCTTGGAACCATCATAAGTTGAACGAAGACAAACAACGAGGAAAAGATAAAAAAAGAGCTTCAAGACGTGTTTCCACGAGGATATATAAAGAGGAGCAAGACAAATGAGTTTCGAGATGTATTTGCACTATGGGGCATAAAAGGATGACTAAAGACCCCACGAGGACACCCAAAAACACTTAGAAAAGACTACAAAAGTTCCTACAAGGAGAGAATGCCAAAAGGAGCAAGAAAAATATGCATCAGATAATGTTCGGTTAGTGCAGATTTTTGCTCAACCAAGATGCTCGATCTGAGCAAGAAACACTCAACCCGAGGGTTTTCTCTAGTCTAATTTCTTTCTTTTGTTTTCTCGATTTTTAAGGCTAAGACTTATACAAGCTCGATCGAGTGATTTTACCGAGTTTTTTTAAGTTAACTAATTTTATTTTGTTTTTCATTTTTGTTTGGTCCCTATAAATAGAGCATTCATTGTATTCCATTGAACACTAAGTTATAATGATTTAAAAATTTATTTTCTTTGTCAATCCTAGATATTTAGCTATCGAACTCTTGAAGTGATTTAGAGTTGTTTACCGATTTATCAACACTAGATCACAAGTGTTGTGGCATTATTCGCGACGTTGAGGTATTTTAGTCGAGTTGTAATCTGAATTTATTTTAATTATTTTTTCTTTAGTTTCATTCAATATTAGTTTATTTTAGTTAATTTTTGTCGTTTTAAAAAAATGAAGGAAAAAAAATGAAATAACATAAAAAAGAAAAATCACAGCAAGGAAACCACAAAAGAAGAATAAAAAAGAAAAAAAAATCAAAATAAAAACCATAAAAAGGAATAAATGGAAAAGAAAAAAGAAACAAAAAAGGGAAGAGGAATATATAATGAAAAAATGTAGAAGAGAAATATAAAGAGTTATTAGGTAAAAATAAAATTATAATAGTTTAGAGAACTTAGTTTATTCACTTAGACGTCCAGATCTTTTTGATATTATCCAAAATTAACTTTGAAGTAGTTTTTGAGTTTTGAACTAAATCGAATAGGAGAAATCAAGGAAAAGACATGCAAGTGAGCGAGAGAAATTGCGGAATACTTTTATGAGAGATTGCGAGATTCATGCATCTTCTTTTTCTTTCATCTTTTCTGTTTTAAACTTTTGAATGTCTAGTTCTAGCAGTCAATGCAAACACCCTATGGTGTGAGATGAGCGTCAATGTAGTTGTTGATAGATGAATTTAGACGCACGAGGCAAGAGATCACTTATCAACCAAACGACTTGATCGGATGAAGGAATTGACACCTAAGAATCACCTTGAATAACCACAGACGAGATAGCTCGTAATCAATGCCCTCTAGATATGGATGAAGACGAGTATATTGGAGTTCTAGACATGGAATATGATTGTCCCATGACGCACAAACAACGCACGAGGGATCGATTCGATGATGACATCAACAACATCAAGATGGATATTCCTATGTTAATTGGACAGAGCGACGTGGAAGATGAAAACAAAGACGATTTTCAATTACCATTAGTATTCCAAACTCATAAAAGTAAAGCTAGCTTCGACGAAGTTCATTGAGTATGCGTTTGCATGGTGGGTTGATCATGCTCGTTTAGGTCGATGGTATGAAGAGAAACCAATAGTAACATGGTATGAAATGCATGCAGTGATGGGATGTTATATGCATCTTCTAATTATCTTAGAGAGGCGAATGAACATCCAAGACGATTGGTGGGAGGGATCCAAAGCATTAAGAACTCCTACAAAAATACCAACAAAACCCTTATACGAAACCGTGATATTATATATCTTGAATATCAAGGTTAAGGTCGCTGTAACACCTCCATCCCAGAACTACCTCGGGACTAGGAGTGTCCACCATCATCCTAAATGGTGGTAAAATGTATCATCTCTTAAACACATTATAAAACAAAATAAATGGTTTATTCGAAATAAAAGTGGTTCGGACGACAAAAAAAACACTACAAAAAAATATGCCATTTTCAACAGACAAATCCATTGGAAATGACAATTTTTCTGTTGAAATAAGCCATTTCAAACGGATTTCAACGGATTCTTGACCGTTGGTAATCTATCGTTCGAACATGCATTCGTTGCAATTTTCAATGGAGTTTCAACGACCAAAATTCGTTGGAAATTTTTCAACGGATATTTCCAACGGACATCCGTTGGAAATTTTAACGGATTTCCGTTGAATATTTCAACGGATATCCGTTGGAACATTGAAAGATTTAGTGGAAAAAATTGAAAATTGCCAACGGATGTCCGTTGGTAGTTTTGAACATAAATTTTAAATATAGCAACGAATGCATGTTTATGCTATGATTGTATAATAAAAAAACATCCGTTGATTTAATGACGAATTTTAAAAAAATAAAACATTAATAAATATTAAATTTAATATATTAATTCAAAATCTATCAAAAATTTAATTTAATATTTAAAGCAAACATTACAAATAAAATACTATATCATCTAAAATTTTGTATTCTTCTTCTTCTTTTATCCCATATTACGAAAATAAATGATGACGAAGTTCCATCAAAACTAGGCAACTATCTTTTATAATCGGATGATGGTGGAGTTCCATAAAAAATAGGTAACTATCTTTTATAACCTGTGAATCGTTCAAACATCATAGTGTATTGTGTTTAAATTTTTTGGGAGAGGTTTTGATAGGATTTGAGAGGTTTTTTTGAATATGTTAAAAATGAGTTGTTTCAACATCTTAAATAACCGAAGTTTCAACGGGCATGTAACACCCCCATCCCGGAACAACCTCGGGACTAGGAGTGCCCACCATCACCTCCAAGAGGTGGCTACACGTGTCATCGCTCAAACGCATTTATAAAATAAATATAAATGAGTTGTTCTGAAATAAGAGTGGTCCGGACCAAATAGAAAAACAATATGTAAATACCATAGTCACGATAAATAATAAAAAAACGAAATGCAAAATAAAACTCATCGAGACCTCGTGCACGCCTCTCCCATCAGTCCGCTGTGAACCTTCACGTTGCTGCTCAACCTCGTTATTTTTTTCTCCTCGCCATATCCTGTCCATCCACGACAGCCCAAAAATTGGGTGAGTACGACATACGCACTCAGTGAGATCAATACGTGTACGTACTCTGTGCCACGTATTCTCCCGCTCGAACTGAATATCATAAAATAATGATTTATCCAAAGTATAAACTAAAAATATACAGATAACTCTACCCAACCCGACTGAGTATCTAAAATCTAAGACTAGTACCACACTGGATCATAACGCACAGAGCCCACATCATGCGCAATTTGGTTCCTAACTCTTTTTGAAACGCCTGCCAAAGACGTGAGGTGAATCTCCCATCTCGATCTGAAACAATGCTTGATGGAACCCCATGCAACTTCACAATTTGTGCAATATATATCCTTGCTAGCTGATTCACATCAAAAGTCTTCTTTATCGGAATGAAATGAGCCGATTTAGTTAGTCGATCCACGACCACCCAAATAGCATCCTTACC
>CM071869.1:5391986-5412228 GCA_036759665.1 Gynandropsis gynandra
ACACATTAATCTCGCAAGGTCACAACGTACCCCAACCATCAGTACAATACAATGTTCCATCGCTCGAAAGGTTACCATAACCTTAACATGATACGAAGCTTGAAGATCCACTGATCTGACTAACTACAATGCTTCATCGCTCGAAAGGTTACCACAACCCCAACACGGTACGACTTCGACCCTGATCCAAGTGTCACAATACTAATGTCATCGACCTGAAACTCCTCACGTGATAACTCTCACCGACACGCTCGCACACGTCTTCTTCTAAAGATTCGAGTGTGAAATCACTCGATCGAGTACACTAGACAAAATGTTTTCTTTGGTACTTTTTTTAGAGCAAATATTTTTCTTATGTGATGTTTTCTTTGTTCCCTCTTTGACATGAAATTTGATTTCAATAGCTAAATTTCTAAAGTAAAACAATTGTATTGTCAACTTCACCGATAAGTTATGCGTGATACATGATCGTACGGTGAAAACACTGATTGGAGCTGGTAAAGAGTGCAATGAAGTCTATAAATTTGTGGTGTAGTATTGGTTTGAGAAGTAGAGTACGTGGATTAGTTGCTCATGATTTATGGCATCGTCGACCTAGACATCCATCAGATCGAGATTTGAAGTTTTCATCTATTTTTGTTGATTCTAAATTTAACAAAGAGAATAAGGACCTATGCGATGTTTGTTTTCGGGCAAAACATACTCGCATTTCTTTCAATGATCGCTAATAAATATTTTGGTTATTTTGAATTGTGAAGTTTTAGGCTCATATAATATTATTTATTCTAGTTGTGCTTATTACTTGGTCACCATTATTGATGATCATTTCCGCGTAACATGAGTTTGATGAAACACACAAACGAGGTGAAATAAATATTTTCTTCTTTTTGTTCCATGGTTCGCACAGAGTTTGGCAAAGACGTCAAGGTTGTTTGATCCAATAACATCGACGAATTCATTGCCCTATGACCCTATTTTAAAGAACAATGAATAATTCATCAAACTTCTTGTGCATATATTCCGTAACAAAATGGAAAGTAAACATAAACATTGACATATGCGTAATGTCACACGAGCTTTGATGTTTCATGCTCATTTAACAAAATCAATTTGGAAAGATACATTTTGGTTGCCCCATATTTGATTAATCGTATTTTATCTGTATTTTCAGTTCATGCATTCTCCTCGGGAGAACCATTGGTTGGTTGCATTCCACATTTTGCTTAGATTCCGATATTTCCTTTACTGACTATTGCGATTTGGGCTGGACTACTTGTTGCATTTCACGACGTTTTGTTGGTGGTCATAGATTGTGTTTCTCGACACTCTAATATCTCATGAAAGACGAAGAAACAAACCATTTAGCAGTACCAGGTAATTAAGTAGGTATGGGTTTCTCGATCGTTTACGGAATATAGTTCAATGACTTTACTTACATGCGAGCTCAAATGACCGACCGATAAACATGCTTTGTAATGACCAAACAACACTTCAAATTGTCTCAAACTCGGTCTTTCCCGAACGTATCAAACACATAAATATTAATTATCATAAACTATTCTACTGTGTACGATACAAGTTGATACAAGTTGAACATTCGAAACATTAACGCTCCAATTTGAAAGAACATAATATGAAAGATTACATAATTGTGGAATTTATATTTATTTGGTAGTTTCTTAAATTATAGTTGGTTAATTTTTTAAATTGTAATTGAATATTTTCTATATTTACAGTTAAATAATTTATATATATGTATATATACGCTGAACAATATTTATGAAAATGACGACGATATTGACAAATATTTTTATACCGAAAATAAAAAAGTTTGGGTAATTTTTCTAAAAGATAATAACTAAATAAATAAATAAATAAAAACCATTGGAGAAAAAAAAAAGACAGAAAAGGTAGAGAGAGAGAGAGTATGACCCCTTTAGTTGTTCATCTTTACACAAAAGTTAGTTTATGTTATCAAGTTGTATTATCTGTGTGACTGTGAGAAGAAGATATTGAAGAAGAAGAAGAAGAAAGGAAGAGAAAAAAAATGAAGTTTTTATTTCAGTGTCCATGTTGTTCATGCTTCTGTTTCATGAAGCCAAAACAGGGCAAACCAAAACCACCAAAGGCTGCAGATGCAAAACCAGACAAGAAAGAGGAGAAGAAAGAGACCAAACCTGAGAAGCCTGAGAAGACAGAGAAGGCTGAGTGATTTTATCATTCACATTCCATCATTCTCTTCGATTATATATCAATTTCCATGCCCACATGTGATTATAATAAGTAAGTTGTAATTTTCTATCGTTGATCTATATGTTTTTATTTATATTACATGTTGTTCAGATCTACTGTCTTTTTTTAGTCTGTTATTGGGTTATATTTTATTTCTGTGTTTAGATGTTCCCCAGATTTGGTTCCCTATATAACCCTTGTAATAAAGCCGCCGACAAAACAGTGATTCGAGAACTGAATCTTTAAATTCGAAGTTGGTTTATCTGTCTGAAACTGTTACGGAGGAATATATACACCAGAATAAATATGGATCACTGAAATCAAGGGATCACTAGAATCAAAGTAAGAATAAGTATAATGATCCTAAATATTTGACTTTCCATAACAATCAGAAACAATGGAGTTCAATCTGTATTTTTGTCTGAGGAATATAATCAAATATAAAGAAAAAAATATAGTTTTTGATCTTTATCTCCATTGCTACGTAGAAATATAACCTAGAGTGACGGTTCATCCTCTATTGAAGAGGCAACTTGTGGTGAGGACTTGAATGAGAAAGTGATGGATAATTAAGTGCATTTACTCCATCCACTAAAAGGCTGAATAAGCACTAGCTTTTGTCATGTCTGTGCTTTAAAGCTAAGGCATCAGAAGTAATACGACCACAAAAATTGACAAGATCAGGGAAAAGAGAGCTAGTTTTACGACGAAGACGATCGACCAGATTCAATGTCAAATCTTTCGACAAAATCTCCATTGTTGGTCCCTGAAACTCGAGATGTTACGAAAAGAGGAAGATGGGTTGGAGAGTTTGTGGATGTCGACGAGGCGAAGAGACAAATCGTGTACTCTCTGCCCATGATGCTCACAAATGTCTTCTACTACTGCATCCCTCTTGTCTCTGTCATGTTCGCCGGTCACCTCGGTGAGCTCGACCTTGCTGGAGCAACTCTTGCTAATTCTTGGGCCACTGTCACCGGTTTCGCTTTCATGGTACCATAATCTGTTCTTCCAATTTGTCTCTGTACCTCTCTGACCCTGCGTTGTTTGTGATTCGTAGTTAAGAAAATTAGGGTTTTAAGTGACGATGAAATGAACCCTCATGGATAAACTAAATTATACAGTCGATTATGCTTTCCTGCGATGACTTGATCCCCCATGGATCAATCTCTGTTTGGTTATTCAATGAAAAAGTTTCTCGCTTTATCTGAACTGAAGCTTCTTAGTATTGAAAAATATGGATCTTTGATTGTTCAATGAAGCTTTGAGAATATTAGATTGTGTTCTACATCCTTATCGGCCAACTCTCGAACAATTTTGGGTTTTAGTTAGGTATAAACCATTTGATGTGATATGATATGAAACATTCCTTCATTCCATTCCGATTTGAATATTTAGATGTTCCAAGATCGAGCGTGATATGTTACATTGTTCTAAATCGATTAGAACGTGAGTCATGATTCCTTAAATCCAAAACCCTTTGATAAGACATGTTCAATGTTTTCTATACGGATATATTGATTAGACAGGGTTGAGTGGTGCACTCGAGACACTTTGTGGACAAGGATTTGGTGCTAAAACTTACCAAATGTTGGGCATTCATCTGCAATCAGCTTGCATTGTATCATTCTTCTTCTCCATCATCATCTCTGTCTTCTGGTTCTTCACGGAACCAGTGCTGACATTTCTCCGACAAGATCCTCTTATCTCACGACAAGCTGCACTCTACATGAAGTACCAAGTCCCGGGTTTGCTTGCTTATGGCTTCTTGCAAAACATACTGAGGTTCTTACAGACACAATCCGTTGTGATGCCCCTGGTCGTCTTCTCGTTGATCCCCTTAATGATCCACATTGGAATTGTGTATATTCTGGTTTACTTATCAGCTCTTGGATTTAAAGGCGCTGCCTTGGCTACGTCGATTTCGTTATGGATATCATTCCTTTTGCTTGGAGTCTATGTTCTCTCTTCAGCAAAGTTTAAGGATACGTGGAATGGATTTTCCCTTGGATCGTTCGATCATGTACTCGTTAACCTGAATTTGAGCATCCCTTCTGCTGCTATGGTATGGTAAGTGCTAGTAACTATTATCAGCTTTTTTTACCTCATACGGAACATCATTTGAGGTCATTCTCGAAACATTTTCTCCAGTTTGGAATATTGGGCATTCGAGATTCTCGTGTTCTTGGCAGGGCTAATGCCAAATGCTGAAATCACCACTTCTTTGGTTGCAATATGGTAATCTTTGCTTTACCATGGAATCTTCTGTACTCTGTCCTTTTCTATCAGCAAAGTAGCTGAGAGTGAATGTGTATATAAATCAGTGTGAATACAGAAGCGATTGCCTACATGTTCACATACGGTCTTAGCGCAGCTGCAAGGTCAGTCCTTCGAACAAAATAATGCATCCCTTGATCCTTTAATTTCTCAAAATGTAAAGATTAATTGTATGGCGCAGCACAAGAGTGGCAAACGAATTGGGAGCAAGAAATTCAGAGGGAGCAAAGAAGGCAATGTTTGTAACCATCAAGCTATCCGTTCTTCTTGCTCTAGGCGTGGTTCTTGCTCTTGTTTTTGGGCATAATGGTTGGGCTGGATTGTTCAGCGACAGCCACACGATCACACAAGAATTCGCCTCAATGACACCATTCCTTGCGGTTTCCATAACTTTGGACTCTGTCCAAGGTGTCCTCTCAGGTAAAATTCAAACTTGATCATTCAATATTGCATTATATCAATGTTTACAGACCAAACTCTGATATCACGATGAGATACATGGGTTTACAACTCAAAAGCAATTGACAATGAGTGGATTGATTCATGTTCTTTATATATTGTATTGGGTTCTTTTCTCTTTTCAATGTTGGATTTCTAATAATAATCGTGTCGATTCTTCTGATGTGCAGGAGTGGCGAGAGGATGCGGATGGCAGCATTTAGTCGTGTTAGCGAATTTGGGGACGTTTTATTTCATTGGAATGCCGGTAGCAGGTCTATTGGGTTTCAAGATGAAACTAAATGCTAAGGTAAAGACATTTTCCGATGAAATCTAAGACATTTGTCTTCAGTAAAACCAATGCTCAAAACATGATCTGAAATCCGAAAAACTCAAAATCCTCAGGGTTTGTGGTTGGGGCTGATATGTGGAATGGTCTGTCAATCTGCGTCTCTTTTGCTCATTGCATTATGCAGAAAGTGGACTTCTTTGGAACCTTCTCTCCCTACCAATGAGGCAACTTCCACTGGCTCTGCTTAGTTTCATATAATTCTTACACTTAAAATTAATAATGAAGAACCAGAATGTGATTTGATTATATATATTACGTCAAATGATGATAAGTATCGAATCGCGAAACTTCTTTTCTTCATTTTGATGTTTGTCCATAAGCGTAACTCACCAAAGGATCACATGGAGTCTTGGGGAAGTCACCAATGGATATTTTTTGGCTATTAGTTGGAGACGGTAACAAAGTCACTCTCCACTTAACTCGACTACTTTGACAAGCTATGATCATGAAATGAATAATATGAACCATAGCCGTTGGTTTACGAGCAATTCGCGAGGAACCTTGTGACATCTTTGCGGCAATAGAACTCTACATTGGCAACTTTTGGTAATTTGATGGTACAATGGGTTAGAGGTAATGAAATTCAACAAATTATATGTTCATTTTTGTGTTCGTTCTTTCGAATATCATTATTTGTCTCTATTATTCCAAATTGTTTCGTTCGACTGAGTGAGGTTGGCATACATATCTACTCAACTCGAGCAATTCATCCACTCTCGAAGGACAATTCAGATGTTGGCCTTAAGGTCTAAATTTTATCGTTTGACCTTATGTATAGCACTTGTGGAATCTATGATGTTTTAGATTCACGAGTGGTTTAAGCCGCTTCCCCATATATTTTGTAAAAAAATTGTATTTGTTAATACAAAGAATACCATTATAAAGAAGATTATTAGGAGATGTGTTATATCTATGAGATTACGGGTTGTTATTATGTTGAAGACATTAGGAGTTTGTTAATATTTTGAAGATTATATTGGAGTTTGTTAATATCTTGAAGATTATATTGGATTTTGTTAATATTTTGGAGATTATATCGGAGTTAATATCTCATAAATTGTAGGGATATTTAAAATATTTGGTTGGGTTGTAAAATAAGAGTGTTGAAGACCTTTGAAAAAAAAAAATACATCTTATATGTTTTATCATGATATCAGAGTCTAAATGTTTATTGAATTTTGAGGTTCATTTAACTTTCGCTAATATGATAATCATCGATGATGATGGTGAAGATGAAGACGTCGATGACCATTTTTAATAAGGAGAATGTCGTGGTTCATTTTCATTATTTGCGTTTGTTTTTTTTTTTGCGTGTGTTTATGCAGCATACCGAAGACGACCCTATATCCGGGTGGTGATGACTCAAACTGAGTTACCAATGATCTCGTGTCTGAAATATATTGACACAAGATGACTAACGACTAAGTATATATTGAGTGACAATATTTGAGTATATAACAATTTTTTTTTTAATTTTGAGGTGCCAAGGAGTTATGTACGACCAGCCATCCGACTAATATGACCACACTGATATTTTTGTTCCAATTTGCATATTTCAACTTGAGATAGGTTATTAAGAATATGTTAATATCTTTGAGAGATTACGAGTTGTTATTATGTTAAAGATATTAGGAGTTTGTTAATATTTTGAAGATTATATTGGAGTTTGTTAATATCTTAAAGATTATATCAGAGTTAATATATCATAAATTGTAGGAATATTTAAAATATTTGGTTGGGTTGTAAATATATATAAGAGTGTTGAAAACCTTTGAAAATAAAAAAAGAATCACATCTTATATGTTTTATCATGGTATTAAAGTCTAAAATATTTATTAGATTTTGAGGTTCATTTAGCTTTCGCAAATATGATTATTATTGATGATGATGGTGAAGATGAAGACGACGATGATAATTTTTAATAAGGATAATTTCGTGGTTCGTTTTCATTATTTTCACCATTTTTTTGGATGTGTCTACACAGCATACCGAAGACGACCCCATATCCAGGTGATGATGTCTCAAACTGAGTTACTAATGATTTTGTGTCTGAAATATATTGACACAAGATGACTAACAACTGAGTATATAGTCAATGAAAATGTTTGAGTATATAACATTTTTTCTTAATTTTGAGGTGCAAAGGAGTTATAATGGAGTGTCTCTCTCTTTGTTCCTTGTACTCGGTTCGGTGAGCCACACAATTTCCAACTGATGAAGAGAAAAATGTACCTGATAAATCAGACTCAAACCACTAAGTTATTAATACATATCAACTTGTATAACAATCTATCCGACTAATACGACCACATTGATATTTTTCTTTCGATTTGCATACTTCTACCTGAGAGGGATTGAGATTACGAGTTGTTATTATGTTAAAGATAGTAGAAGTTTGTTAATATCTTTAAAATTTTATTGGAGTTTGTTAATATCTCATTCATTGTAGGATATTTAATATATTTAGTTGAGTTGTAAAATTTTATATATTAAAAGTTAGGTTTGTTGAATTTCGGTGATGCCACGTCGATAATGATGTGGCAATCCAATAAACAAACCTAATATCATAATATTTTACATAAAATATTTTAAATGTTTAGCTAGCATTATGAATTTATTATACTTAATAAAAAATTAAGTTATAAATATTTTTTTTATAAAAACGGAACGAGAGATTAAAATTATATTTTTATATTTAAATTGAATATAATTTTTAAATTATCTATATATAATTTGAAAATTAAATATAATTATTCTTCACATCATAAAACTTACGAATATCTACAGATTCAAGTATAATTTTTTTTTTCTTTTTTTACACAAAGATTAGTTATTGTATTTTTCTAAAATTTCCAAAATTGAAATGTATTTATTTATTTTTCATTAAAATAAAAAAGGATACTTTTTGGAATATATAACACTTATTCTCTAAAACATTATATTTATTTATAACGTTTGAAGCAATTTGGTATTACCACGTTATCTCTACATTGATCTCTACGTGGCAACCACATAATCTATACATCTACATGTAAAAATATTTTTACTTATTTAAACTAGATTATAACCAGCGCTATGCGTGAGGTGATTTATATAATTATTTTATCGTTTAATTTTTTTTTCAATATATATGTATATATATCATGTCGCATAAAAAAATTAATGGAGTTAAAAAAATATTGATGTGAAACTGCAACGAAAAATAAAATAAAAATTAACAATTTTAATAGTTATTGATTCATGAATTAAAAATAATAATGTTAATATATAACTGCTTTTTACTACAAAAAAACAGGCGTTTTCCAATGGACGACAACGAATCCACGGCCGTTGGGAATCGCTCGTTGCAAATCGGGATCCGTCGCAAAATTTTAACGGACGGCCAACGGATAACGCCGTTGAAATTTTGTTACGGACGCTCGTTGAAATAATTTGTAATGGATGCCCGTTAAGAGTTTGCAACGGACGCCTTGAAATTTGTGGTAACGGATGCTTAAACAAATTTTAACGGATATCCATTGCCATCCAGGCGGGAAAAAATTTGCGGGATTTAAATTTCCAACGGGTATCCGTTGGAAACAGGCGGGAAAGAGCAACGGATGTCCGTTGTAAATTGGCAGGAAAGGGCAACGGACGTTCGTTACCATTTGGCGGGAAAAGTCGCCAACGGATGCCCGTTAGAAATTGCAACGGGCATCCGTTGGAAAGTTTGTTAAAAAGTTTTTAATTTAAATAGTAAAGTTGATTACAAAAACCATTAAAAATAAAACTAATCCTATTACATTTCATTTAGATCGGCTGGGTCGATATCATCTACCCGATCGCCACCACCTCTATACGGCGTTGAATCCGAATCGAGACCCGCTTCTTGCCGCGGCGTTGATCCCCTCACCTGGCCGGATAGCAACTCAATGAAGCTCTCCAAGTGCTGTAATTTGGCTCGAGTTTCTCAAAGTTGTGATTCGAGATCCTCGATCTGCCGTTGTTGCATGTTACTCTCTTGCACTGCGGGAGGTACCGTGTGGCATCCTCGACGATATCTTTTTGAAGTGCCCTGATATCGTATATACACCCCTTATACGGTCTCACCAACTACAAGAAAAACAAAAATAGAGTTAGGTTTTTACAAAATATTTTATTAATAGTCGCAAAACAAAAGAATAAGTTTTACCTCTAAATAAATTTTATCCTTTTGTAAAGGACTCAACTCGTCGGGAGCTAAACTGTAAGCTTGTGATTGCTGTGTAATCTTCTCCGTCACAGCTTTCACGTTTCTCTCCGCTCGAGGATCAACGAGTACGGGTTCATCGACCTCTACCCCGAAGACCGGCTTCTTCTTGGCGTGGGTTTCCAATACCAGCTCAAGAAGATTTCTTGGAATTTACCGATTTATTGAGTTTATTCGAGGATTTCATCTACCATTTCGTGTTTCGTGTAGGAAATGAAGACATGAAGGAAAACACGAGTGATTATGGAAATTCCACCCCGAAAACGTGATTGAATGACAAGATACAACATGTGCACGACCACGGATCCAAATGGAACACTAAAGCATCAAGCGAAAGGAGTGAAAACAACAATTGAAGACCTGCACGCTCGGGCATGGAGAGGACCCGCTCGGGCTACACTGCTGCAATTAACACTGAAAATCCCCGAAACCATGCCCGACTCGGGCTGGTAGATCACACACACGGGCGACCTAGCCCGCTCGGGCTTAGTAGTGTGCACGACCGGGCTGACTTCTGCACGAGCGGGCTGAACTTATGCCTGCGCGGGCCGCCTAATCCGAACAACCTTGTTTGAATGTTTGAACGGGAAATTAAAGGAAGAAGAAGACATCTAGGGCAAGGGGATGATGCATAGACCAGAGGAGACACCTAGAGACACAGGAAGAAGAAGACATCTAGGGCAAGGGGAGAAGCCAACGCTCGGGATGATAGGGGGAGACAAACACTTACTTCGTTTTTGTTTGCTTCTCTATGTATTCTGAGTAGATCTGTTGTCATGGGTTAGGGATGCCATTGTAATGGATAGTTTGATTTATCAATGCTTGATTTTGGTTTTTTTCAATTGAATGGTTCGATAGGTTACAGATTTGTGCGTAATGCCTTCATACGTTGTTGATTTCATGCTTGAATAAGACTAGATCTATTCTACTGAGATTAGGCACGTTTGAGGGAGATTAGAGATTCGTCTAGGCTTGGGAGAGTCAGGCTTGAGTCTCATGAATGAACCTTCGAATGAATTAGATTAATGAGAATCTGGTCAATCGGTTAATCTATTTAGGAACGGTAATAATCGAGGTAGAATTCCCATTGTTTGTCATGCATCTAAGTGTAGATTTACTGCATCGGGAGGGGAGTACATTTATATCTTAGATAGAGGATTTAGACTTGGGAGAGTCATTTCCGTTTATAGAGGTCGAGTTCCCATCCGACATTAGAGGTCGAGTTCCCCATTGTTCTTAAGCATCTAGAAGTTCCACACTACATAGGGATATGAGTGACGTTGATTTCCTAGGTAGAAGATTTAGGCTTGGGAGAGTCATTTCTAGCATTAGAGGTTGAATGCCCTATTGTTCTTAACGCGTCTAGACGTTCCGCACTACATATGGATATGAGTGACGTTGATTTCCTAGATAGAGGATTAGATATTAGTTCCCCATCGATTGATACAAACCGATTTCATGATCCATAGAAACATCCATTGCATGTTTCGGTATTCCCGACACCCATGATACTCCTCATTGCCTAGTCTAGCTTCGTCATCCTTATCTATCTTTATTTTCTAGTTCATTATTCATCTATTGATCGATCTTCTTCTCGTGACAATCTTAGTTCTAACGCTGCATTAGTCCCCAGAGTTTGACCCTTGTACTACACGAACAGTATAATTGCGGTAGAGTGGTCTTGGAAATAAATAAAACCTCTGATTCCGACCATCAGATACATATTTTAAAAAAACAAAAAATTTAAACAATAATAAATTTTGCCAATTCTTGTTTTCTCTTCGGGAATTTTTGTGATCCTGAAGTATGGCGATGCGGACCATGTCCGAGAACCTTCTCGTCGTACCGACATTTTTTGGCCTTCTCGCTCTTGGCCTTGAAGTCTTCCGACTCCCATTGCTGAATCATTTGATTGAAGACCTCATCCTTTGCCCATATCGGTTTGTGATTTTTGGTGTAGTAGTTGCGCTTGGCGTTGTTCATCATAAGACGTATCCGAGCCTGCATGTCGCACACCCATGCTGTGCAGATGCGCAATGTATCCTTTCTCCGCCATCTGTATGCGCGCTGAAAAATAATTTATAATGTTTTACTTTTATAACATATAGAACTAATAATTTTAAATGAAATTTAATTTAAAACTTACGATAAAAGTGCACCACCATCGTTGGCGCACAACTTCTGGCGTAACTTGCTAGGAATAATATAATCGGTCCTATAAAGACCCTTGGATGATGCCATTGTTCGTGTGTTTGAACACATCATCCACGTCAAATCTGAAAATTAAAATTAAAAAGTTAGATATATTTATAACTTACAATAATATAAATGCAAATAATAACTTTTTTATCATAACGTCCCGACAGAACATTCGGGATCGATTATCTGAAGGATAGGACGCCCATCAAAATTATCGATAAAGGAATCGGTATCCACCATATTGTCCTCTTCATCAAATATCGGCAGTGTCGATACTGGTGAAGGAGGACGATATGCTGGTGGTGGAGGCGGGGGAGGAGCTCTCGCTGAACCAGCAAACATTCCCCCCGATCCTATAAATCGTCTAGCCCTCATTTTTTTGTTTAGTGTTTTAAATGTGTTTGTGTGTGAAATGTAGTGTTTGAGAGGATTTTGAGGTTTTGATTTGTGTTTAAAATGAAACTGTTCAACGGTTTATATACAGAAATTTTCAACGGCTCAACGGACGCAGTTAATTGATACGACGTTATGTCTTTCCAATGAGCATCCACTGGAATTTCCAACAGATGCCCATTGGAAATGCGTGTTCCTGACGCCACGGATGGTAAAATGGCAGCTCGTCTCCTTTTGCAACGGGCATCCGTTACAATTTCCAACAGATGCCCGTTGGAATTTTCTGCAGACTAGGGTAGGTATCATTACACTTTGCAACGGGCATCTGTTGCCACTTTTAACGGATGCCCGTTAGAATTTTTTGACCGTTATATATTCCAATGGATGCCCGTTGGTAATTTTGTAAGGGGCGTCCTTTATAATTTTCCAACGGATGCTTGTTAGAAATTTAGAAAACTTAGAAATTTTTTCTAAGTGTCGGAAACGATTTTGTGTTTACACGGGCATCCGTTAATATTTCCAACAGATGCTCGTTGGTATTAGATAAGATGAAGTTCTAGTACATTAAACATCGTTTATATATTCTTCGATTGTATTAGCATTTCGATTGTTCGATTACACATCATCTATATTATTACACATCATGTACATTACACGTCATGTACATTATACATCATCTACATTTATTACACATCATACACATTATTGTATTTACATTTCTTCTTCAGTAGATTCATCGATTGGCGAGTCTTCCTTCGATTGTTCATTGAATTCATCACCGTTTTCATCTTCAGCATCTTCCGGTTCAACATCTTCATAATCGCGTATGAATTCTCTGTCTATGTCAGTTCTTGCATGAATCTCCTCGCGATCTGTATCAATTAAACGAATCGGCTGCGGATGATCGGGTTGCAACGGGTCTTCTTTATCATCTGAGCTTATGATCCCTCGTGGCTTAATCTTTACTACGACGAGTACTTACGTAGTCTCTCAACCACAAGCAATAATGTTGAACTTTCATGTCTATGAGTTCATTTGCATTTAGATGAGGATATGTACCAAGCACTTCTTCATCAAATATCCTGTATAATGAAAATACGTTAATATTATATATATATACATACATATTTAATAGATTGAAGAATATGTACCAGTACCTTTCGAACGGTAATAACTCTTGACAATTTAGTAGTATATAAGTGTGGACGTGATTATACTCCTCTGGTGTTAATATTCCTCGGATTTACCTTCTGTACGTCCATTCGGTGTAAACATCTCATGGATTGTGTCAAACTGTGGATTATATTGATACAAATAGTTTGTGTGATCATCTGTTGCACGTCGTTTTTTCGTTTGAATATGTGACTCGAAATAAAATGTGTTGAAATATGTGATTTTTTCCAGCAAATATTGTTTGATAATAGATCCTTCGACCGCTTCTTTGTTTTTGCTTTTTTTTCTTTAAATGAAAGAAAAACCTTTCGAAAGGATACATCCATCTGAATTAAACTAGCCCACCAAGTATTGCCTCATCTGGTAAATGTATTGGCAAATGCTCCATGACATCGAAGAATGAAGGCGTAAAAACTTTTCCAATGCACATAATACTTGAGAGATATTGTTTTTCATTAAATCCAAGTCATCCCTTTTTAAATTTCTTGACATATATCTTTGAAAAATATGCTCATTCCGCATAGCACATCGTGAACATTTCGTGGTAAGAGCTAAACAAATGCAATTGGAATGAGTCGCTGCATGAAAACGTTACAATCGCGACTTTTCAACCTGATGAGCCTCGAACCAACAATATCCACACACCAGGCAATGTTTGATGCATATCCATCTGGAAACTTAACGTCCTCTTTTAACCACTTTAATAATGTCGTTTTCGCTGGACTAGATAATCTGAATACTGGGACATGTGACCTTCATCTCTTAATTCCAACTCAGGTCGTCGGCATATTGACTTCAATCTTTTCTTGATTATATATTATCCTTAGTTTTACCTGCCACATTCAAAACAATATTGATGATTTTATCGAAAAAGTTCTTTTCGATATGCATAACATCTAAATTATGACGTAATATCAAAGATTTCTAGTATGGTAGCTTCCAATAGATACTACATCTATACCATTTATGCCAATCACCTTGGCCTTTTGGTTTACGATTCCCACGATCTCCACCGCATTCTACCGATTCTTGTAAATCACCCATTGTGTTCAATCTTTCGTAAATGATTTGTGTTCCGGTTTGCATGCATGGTGCCTCTTCTTTTTGTACCACATTCTTTCGAAAATGTTTTTTATCTTTCCGAAAAGCATGCCCACGAGGAAGAAATATTCTATGACAATGAAACCAACATAGTTTCTTACTATGTACTAGTCGAAATGAATCTGTATCCTCCATACAATATGGACATGTCAATCTTCTGTGCGTGCTCCATCCAGAAATTTGCACCGCAAAACTTGCATTCCAACAAGTCTTTATCATTTACCCAAAACAACATGCAACTGTTTCTACAAACATCAATTTTCTCATGTGGCATTCCCAAATCTTTTAACACATTCTTTGTTTCGAGTATGTCTCAGGAGCTTGATTATTTGCCGGTAAATATTCATGCATTGTTTTGCAAAATGAATCCATGCAATTTTCAGCCACATTGTGTATTCATCAATCTTGAAGATAAAGATAAGCGAGATGACCTTCACGAAAATCTTCATATATAGGTTGTTTTGTCGAATCCAATAGGTTGAAAAATCGACGTGCATCGATGTTCGGCATCTCTTCATGCGTTTGTTCATCAAGAACTCCAGGAAAAGCATCTGACACCATTTCCACATATGGATTGGTCGTTCATGCTTCATAAATAACTTCTTCATTTCTTTCTACTTGTGCATCTTGCACAATATCTCTAACACCGCAATTTTCGCCGTGAAAAAACCAAATTTCGTAATTCTCAACGAAACCCACCTTATAAAGATGTTTGCAAACAATTTCTTGACTTCGGTTATATTTTTTCATCTTTTACATGGACATAACATTGTCTTGCGTTCTTGACACAAAGGTTGCATCGATGCAAAACTCATGAATTGCTCCAATCCGTGTAAGAATTCTTGAGTAATCTCTTTGGTTATAGGATCTTTTCTTCTATACATCCACTCTCTCGAATTATATATCTCGATTTGAAGAAGATGATATTTTGTTAAAAATATGTTTGTTATTGATGGTTTGATGCAATCTTTAGTTTTGATCTAAATAGTGCAATTTCCAACGGACATCCATTGGAAATTGCAACGTATGCCCGTTGGAAATTCACGTGAATTTATTTCCACCGGTGAACATCGAAATTAACAATTTCAACGGGCATCCATTGCAATTTGTAACGGGAATCCGTTACAATTATCAATGGATGCCCGTTGAAATATTTTTCCTCGGCTTCTAATGGATTTCCAACGGAAAGGGCCAACGGAAGAAATCCATTAACATTCCGTTAAAAATTGCGACGAATTACAATGGATGGGGCAACGAACAATATCCGTTAAACGTCCGTTGAAATTTGTAACGGATTCCAATGGATTCGCGCCCGTTGAAAGTTCTCACAAATCCGTTACAAAGTGTTGCCATTTCAAAAGCTTGACCATAACTATTTAAATTATCATATTAACATCACAGAACACATCAATAAATATTGAAGTGGGTTTTAATCCACGCAATGTACATATTGATTTATATAAATATATTATTTTCTAATAACAAATATTTAAATTTTAAAGGGTTCATTTCAATATGTATGTTATGTGAGATGGCAAATTGAACGGAGATAAAAAATTAGTAATGTGTGTGAACAATTAAAAAACAAATAAATTTTTTAATATTTATTAATATAATAGTACTAAATCTTTAGAGTAAATATTTATTGATGTGTTTCTGTGATGTTAATATGACAATTTAAATAGTTTTTAATAATTAAATCTATTTCAAATCATTTTTAATAGAGACTAGATTATAACCTACGCTACGTGCAGGGTGATTTATATAATTATTTTATTTTTTAAATTTTTTATTTCAATATATATATATATCATGTCACATAAAATAATTAATAGAGTTAAAAAATATTGATGTGAAAATGCAACGAAAAAATTAACAATTTTAATAGTTATTGATTCATGAATTTAAAATTACAATGTTGATATATAACTGCTTTTAGATTTAAATTAATAAATTTAAAACTTATATCAATCATAAGATATAATATTATTTACTATTAGAAAATATATCAATATAATATATATTATGGAATGCAATTAACACGATAATCTTGAGCATGACAATTTACTTCAAAACTTCCTATTACTTGCCAACATTCTTCGTATGAACATGGTAAGCATCGATAAACAAATTTTCAATGCTTTTCTTTCCAATTTTTTTTTCTATCTAAGCGAGTTCAAAGCTTGAACATAACTATTTAAACTATCATATACGCATCAGAGAAACACATCAATAAATATTAAAGTGGGTTTGGAATCCGCGCAATGTACATATTGATTTATATAAGTATATTATTTTTTTATTAACAAATATTTAAATTTTAGAGGGTTCATTTCAATATATATGTTATGTGAGATGACAAATTGAAAGAGATAAAAAAAATTAGTAATGTGAACAATTAAAAACAAATAAAATTTTTAATAGTATAAAAAATTTTCTGATTTTATTCTAAAAAGCTTTACCTATTACTTAGCATTAATGGATAAATTAATAATTTAACCACTGATTAATGGTAAATTTTATAATGTTGAAATAATGATATAACATAGTGCATTGTATTTGCATGGTGCTTAAAAGGTTATATTTTTTATTTGTAAATTTTAATTTATTTTTATAGAAAATAAATAAAGATCCTCTAAAAAATCTACAATATTAATTGTAATATAGTCTCACAAAACACATGATCCATATAATCTAAATTATCTTCTTCTTTTTTTCTTAAGAGGTTAAACTTGTTTTCCTTTGTAAAATTAAATTTATTTTGTTTTTATCAGCATTATCACATGTTGATTATCACATATTTTTTTTTGCAAAAAGAAAAAAGAATAAAATTGATAAAAAACAAAAAAGTAGATAATAAGATAGTGAGAGAGAAAAGTAATGGGACAGTAGAACAATTTGTAATTAAAATTAAAATTATTAAATAATTAGATAATTTTATATTAATTATAAAAATTAAAAACAATATAACATTATCTTCCACTATAAATAACAAAAAAAAATTAATAACTTCTTAATATAAATAATTAAATTTTAATAAATTTAATTTAGTATAAGTATTTAATGATTATATATAAATTGAGAATTTTTAGATCTTTTAATTTATTATATAAATATTTTTTTATTTTATGATTTTCACATATTTTTTTTCAAAATGAAAACATGAATAAAATTGGTAAAAAATAAATAAAATCGATGACACGGAATAGGATGGTGATAGAGAAAAACAATGGGATAATGGAAGAAATAATTAATTATAATTAATATTATTAAATAATTAGGTAAATTTATATTAATTATAAAAACTGAAAAAATATAACATTACATTTTATGTCTTCCACTATAAATTTAATATAATATAAATATAAAATTAATGTTAACAATAAATATTTATTTTTTAGTGGAAGAGAAAAGTAATGAGATAGTGGAAGATATAAATAATCAATATTATCAAATAATTAGGTAACATAAATATAAAAATTAAAATGTATTAATATAAAAACATTTTTTTATATAAAATATAAATTTGATAATATAGATGCTTAGGTGACTAATTATTTATGTTTTTCCTCCCACTAAAAATAAATATTAATTATGACATAAATATAAAATTAATGTAAAGAGTTAATACTTATTTTTTACTTTAAAAATATATTTGATGATGTGGATGTTTAGATGGTTTTAGGAGATAAATATTAGTTATGAAATAAATATAAAATTAATGTAACATAAATATAAAATTAATTTGAATATATATATATATATATATATAATTTAATAAAAGTTACTAATAAAAAATGTAAAAATCATTTTATTTATTTTAATTTAAAGTCCTCTTAACGTTATAAACTCAATACCATCAATGCCCACCCCTTTCCATTTAACCGAGAAAATTAATTTCGGTCTTGCCATCATCAACTCCCATTCACCACGCTTCTCTCACTAATGGTTCTTAAATTCTTCGGTTTATAGCTTCCAAGGCAAATGTGTTAATCCTTTCCAAATTTATGCTTTAATATACATAATTGTAGAAACGTGGCTCAGAGCAATACGAGGCTAGATGTTTACAGATTGTTCATAATGTCTGAGGCAGCTTACCATTAGACATTCGAAAGAGAACTTTGCTCTTTTCGATCAACAACTCAGAGTACGATGGTTCATCATCTTTATGTTTCTCTAAATTACATTGAAATCATTGTTATGATAAAATCATGGGAACTTATGTCTATTTGCATCAAGTACAATGTTACTTCACGGGTTCTTTCTTTTTCACAACACAATAATGGCTTTTTATAGAATTAAAATCATAATATAATTCAAAAACCTTGCACCATACCTCAACGATCTTTCAGTGGCTATCATTCATGTATGGCAATAATACCATTATTTATAACTATAAATGTTTTCAATCTTTTGGTTCTCTTGTATATATGCTACCAAGTTGTCACACGACAAGGCTAAGAAGTCTTTCACTTTTAATATCAAACAACACGTAATTAATCACTCAATGGTACTTAATCACTCAAGTCTGAAAGATATTGGCATGCTAATTTGTTTAATGTAGTGTATTAAGTTATTCATGTGCTCTCTACTTAAATTCTTTTTTCTGATTGAGTTGATTACTGTATAATGCATTGGACGATGCACTTTACTTTTGGCGACTTGAATCTGATGGGTATGCCTGCTCAATATGCTTGATCTTCTGATTATCTCATTTTGAAGAAAATTCAATGCCAAAACACTATTAGGTTGCATGGTGTCTAGTTCAGCTTTCTAACGCTTAATTAAACAAAACAAGTTCATGTATCTTAAGCTTACATGGATGCATTGATTCAAGATCGGTTGTTACCAGATATAATTGCGACTAAATCGGACAATCCTACAACTTCAATGTGTAGTTCTATTCAATCTTTGTATAGGAAAAAACAACATACCTTTGAAAAGCTTGAATGTTTCTGGCACAGTTCATCCATATCATCCACGCCTGAACAAAAATTCTTTTGATCTCTAAGACTCGAGTCTCTTTTATTCATGTGAGTCTATGATTATATTATGACTACTACAGTATGATTATACGACTAATACATTACAATTATACCATTTTTTATGATTATAATAACGACTATGTTGCAATTTTGATCAACGAGAGAATCACATTTTGATTTGTTTCTTCGATTTTTTAAGAAACAAATATCCAAGAAATATAAATATATCAATATGTTTTTTGTTTTTAATATGTGACGCCTGCTTTTCTAAAAAAAGGAAGAGGAGTAAGTCGGTGCTTCACCGACATATATATATATGTATATATATATATATTAATGATTAGGGTTAATTAAAAGAGAAGGGTAAGATGATACCGCCGATCAGCCGAGAGAGAGAGAGAGGAAGAAGAAATTGAAGAAAGATCTTCAATTTTTCATCGCATTCTTCGTGGGTGGATTTTAATCGCGATTGTGATAAATCGTTAAATGATTCATTGTGATTATTCACTTAATTCGAATATTTATATTATGGAAATTTATGATATTAAATGGATCTATGATAGGAAAAATTGGTCGGTGTTGTTGCTAGCAATATTAGCCAGAATCTTCAAATCGTCGGGAAGCTAAGGTGATGATTTTCTCCACCCTAATTTTGGATTTGTGATCGATTTATGGAAGAGATTATATTTTTAAAATGAGGCATGATCACGATAGAATTTATAGGATCACAATGGGAAAATGAGACGTTACAAGTGGAATTGGATTAAAACCTTAAATTTGTCGTTTGAGAATTGGTGATAAGTATATGAGTGTATAAGTGACTAGAGATGATCTAGAGAACTGACGTGCGACCAAGTGTTGGGG
>CM071869.1:5425209-5441797 GCA_036759665.1 Gynandropsis gynandra
AAGTACAAGAAGGGCAAGGACAACATCGTGGCCGACGCACTTTCACGGAGACATGCGCTAATTACAACAATGGAGGCCAAGGCAATGGGATTCGAGCACCTCAAAGAGCTGTACAAAGAGGATCCCGACTTCAAGGAGATCTACGCAGAATGCGAGAACGGAGCGCGCGGACCCTTCTATAAACACGAAGGCTATATATTCCGCGAACGGAGGCTATGTATACCGCAGAGTTCTATGCGTGACCTTTTGTTGCAGGAAGCAAACGGAGGAGCACTCATGGGACACATCGGCGTGGACAAAACATTCGCCATTATCAAGGAGCATTTCTATTGGCCACACCTCAAGCGCGACATAGAACGGCTTTGTGCACGCTGTATCACGTGTCACAAGGCCAAATCTCGTTCTCACCCCCACGGTTTGTACATTCCTTTAACAATTCTATTTCATCCGTGGACTGACATTTCTATGGAATTTGTTCTCGGTCTTCCAAAGATCAAGAACAAAGATTTGATCTTTGTTGTTGTCGACAGGTTTTCCAAGATGGCGCACTTCATACCGTGCGCAAAGGCGAATGACGCGACGCACGTAGCTGATCTCTTCTTCAAGGAGGTGGTGCGTCTACACGGGATTCCAAGATCAATCGTTTCTGATCGGGATACGAAGTTCGTGAGCTATTTCTGGAAGACGCTCTGGAGGAAGCTCGGAACGAAGCTCTTATTCTCAACAACATGTCACCCGCAAACCGACGGCCAAACTGAGGTCGTCAACCGGACCTTAGGGACATTGCTGCGGGCAACAATTAGCAAGAATCTGAAGAATTGGCTCGAGTTTCTACCTCACGTGGAGTTCGCGTCCACCTGAGCAACGCACTCAGCCACCAAGTGCTCGCCGTTTGAAGCGGTCTATGGCTTCAACCCAATCACGCCATTGGACCTTACCCCGCTGCAACACAACAAGATCGTCAACCTCGACGGAGCAAAGAAAGTAGAAGCAATGAGGAAGCTTCACCAACGCGTCCGCGACAACATTGTAAGGCGAACCGAGCAATATGCGAAGCAAGCCAACAAACACCGCAAGGACGTCAAGTTCGAGGTTGGAGATTGGGTGTGGCTGCACCTAAGGCCGGAGTGCTTCCCCAACAAATGAAGTTCGAAGCTTGCCCCGTGCGGAGACGGCCCCTTCCGCATAATCGAGAAGATCAACGACAACGCCTACCGCGTCGAGCTTCCAGGTGAGTATAACGTATCCTCCACCTTCAATGTCGCTGACATGGTTCGTTTTGATGCAGATGAACCTGTTTTGAGGGAAAAAACTTCGCAAGGGGGAGGAGATGATGAGGGAATTACAACGAGCTACGACTCAAACGAAGGAGAGGAGCGGAGCAAGGATGAGCCGAGCATGGATCCAATGAGGACGAGCTTAGCATAGACGAGACAAGCACGGGAGTGGATGGAGAGCTAGGAGAGACGGAGCACCACATTGACATGCCGGTGGTCCACGACAAGCCACTCACGAGATCCCGAGCAAAGAGCCTTCGTACTAACTTGGATGAAGCCTTTTGAATTCAAATATCAAGCACCAACGGCTCATTCCCTTTTCACCCAAGATTCATTTGCCTTCTTTTCTTTGCTCTAATTAAGGCCACAATGGCCATATTGTTTTTCCTTTCTTGTCTTTCTCGGTCATGTTTTAAACCGAGGCTTATTGTTTGTTGAAGGACATCTTTGAATTAAAATAAAATTTGCTGAGTTTTCTTCAACCTTGCGAGTCTTCGCCCCCTAGTTCGTCTTGTGCTCCGGGAGTCCAAGCCGAACGTGTGACTGTATCGAAGGTCCCATCCGCAGCCTACGTGGTGTCCCGCGATCCACCCGTCCTCCACCACCCCTTGAAGGACCGAACGAGCGCCCCTTTTGGCCTGTTCCCCTTCGTCCGCTCTCCCTATCATCGAGTCTTGGCTAGAGAATGCCCCTAGGCCTTCTACCAACTCAATCCTGTCCATACTTGCGGCTAAAGCTTCGGTGCTATTATCATTTTAGGTGCAGTTTGTTTCTCTATTGTAGATCTAGGGTTTTTATTGGTTCCATTGTCATACTTCTCGGTTGATTTGGATTTCTGGTGGTTCCTTTAGTTCAATGGCTTCTGCATTTTGTTGCATTTGGAATTCCTTTGTTTCCCTTATTTTTTCGGATTTGTATTAATTTTGGTTGGTTGTAATCCATGGTTGTTTATTTTTTTCTTTTCCTACTTTTTTTCAGGCATTTTCGTCGATTTATTTGTAGCATTGTTCGTTATATTCTGTTTTTTTATTCGTATGGTTTTTATAGTTTAGGTTTTCGTTTTCGTGGTGCCCCTATTGTTATGAATTTGTTTGGTCTTTATTGTGGTTATTCAGGGTTTTCTACGTTTTGTGTTGGTTTTTCAGCTGTGATATGGTTATTGCTATGAATTTCTTTGATTTTTAGTTGCATTTGCTTAGGATTTTTAGGATACGGGTTAGTTGTTGCCTTATAGATTTCCTTTGTTTTCTTTCTTTTCCTTTGCTTCTCCAAGCATTTCTGACGATTTCTTTGCATTAATTTTCTTTATACTCTGTTTATTTGTTGCTATGGTTTTTATAGCTTATTTTTTCGTGTTTGTCCTGTCGTAGTTGTTATGAATTTATTTGTGTTTTTAGCTGCATTTATTTAGGGCTTTTTAGAGTTGATGTTAGTTTCTGGGTTGTGATATCGCTGTTGATTTGAATTTGTCTGATCTTTAGTTGCGTTTACTTAGGCTTCTCTGGAATTTGTGTTCGTTTCTGAATTCTTGATTTTGGTATTGAATGGATTATTGTAATCTAAGATTTCGTATTCAATTCTAATTTTTCCTGTGTTGTTTTTCTTTTACAACTGTTAGTATGTATGAGGTTCTATAAACATGTTGTACATAACTTACCCTAGATTTATAGGAAATTTTGTTGTTTGAATGAGTTCAATGATAATGCTTACGGATATGTTTTGGCATTTTAGGGTTTGCAATGTTTTTTGAGTTCTACATTTGCTTACCACTAGTTTAGGGGTTTTTGTTTTTTCGTATGCAATCTGGCTCTGTTGTTTCTCTTCTATTTGTATGGGTTTTTACCGAAAATACTTCCTTCGCAGAACTCATTGATGATTGCTATTGGGCTGATGTTCTGTTATATTCTGGGCTAATAGTTTTTTTGGGCTCTTTAACCATAAAGGTATGAGTTAATCGTGGGCTTAAATTGATTTGGGCTTTAAGTTGCTTTTATTGGACCGGTTCCCCATGTTGGTTTTGGTTTTCTTTTTGGGTTTTAATGCATGATCATATTAAAAGGTTTCAACATGTTTTTGTTTTCCAATGGTGCCATTTCTCTCCAGCTACGGTGAAGCATTTTGGATGGCTACGTGTATGGTATATTTGGTAAGTATTTAGATGTTGGTGTACAAGATATATACTGAAGTAGGTTTTGTGGAATTTTAGATTCATAGTTGTTCATGTGACGGTGGACTAGGAAGGCGACATAGTATTTATGTTTTCGTTTACTCTATTTACGTGGCTCTATTTTATTACAATTCACGTGGAGTCATTGCATCTACTATATACCTCGGCTTGGGTAAAACATGTGTGTCATTGTTGTTAAACACGTGTACTTTTCATTTATTTGTTACATCCGACTTGGCTTGGGTAAACGAGATGCGTGTGTGATATGCTTCTCTGGAATTCGCAGTTGCATTTGTATATGAGGCATCATTTTATTTTCTGATTACATATCTGTTCAGTAAATGTTTGTCTATGTGTTACAACATTCGAAAATAATCCAGTTGTCTGAAATCAAATTAGAAATCATGTGCTATCGTTTATCCAAGATACATCCTACCCTAGAAATATCTTCTAGGATCCGAGTTCGGGTAGTCCGAATATGAAACTTTGATGTGGTTCCAGTTCCACGATCAATCTCTAATTGGGAAATAGTACTATATGGTGAATGTGTAAACCTTGAATTTGTTTTGCCTTTTGTTTATGATTCCTCTTGCTATATTCAATTTTGGTTTGTGATTTGAGATTCCAGATTGCTGATGTTTTTTTTTTCATAATTTGTAGGGTAATCGATCCAGTGTTCCATTAAGTCTAATTCCTGGTATCGACACCAACGTTTCCTCGTGGAAGGAGCATATTGTATAATAACAAATTTCAACGTCAGCCGAAGTTATGGTGGATATAGAGGTTCAGCTCTTCCATTCAAAATAGTATTTACTTCCACCATGATTGTCAGACCGTGTGGGGATCTCGCCAATTCACAGAGCTACTTCAACTTTGCTTCATATCCAGATATACTCTCCGGTGCCTTGGAAGAATCAGTCATCATCGGTAAGTTATATTAAGAGTGTTTTTTAGTTATATTAAAGGTACGTTTAAAATTGCAAGTATAATATTGTTTACGTTCAAATTTTTTCTTACGTGACTTATTTTGTGATTGGTTTCGGTTTGTCTTAGATGTAATTGGCGAAGTAATTTCTGTTGGCGAGCTTACAGATGTTACCTACAGAACGTACAGGCAGACGCTTAACCGTCCAGCTCCATGATGCCAAGTACATTTCATTTTTTTGTCGTTCTAATTAGTTATAATATTATGTCATACTATGTGTTCTTATAACTATACTTTTTTTAATTATTGTTTTTCGATTTTGGGTACTTATAACATCGTGCCATATCTTCTGGTCTGACAGTGATATGTTTTAAAATGCAGCTTCCATGTCGTTGAATGCACAATGTGAGAATCGTTTGCATACCAGACATATAACTGTATCCGTGCTCATCAGACCGGTCCATTGGTGATCATTTGTCAAAGGTTAAAAATAAGAACTTGGGGTGGTAATATTTTTCACATCTATTACTCATTTTATAAGCATTTCTTATATGTTGTTTTAACTCTATTAGACTCGGTTATTTTGTATGCAGCTTGTGAATGTTTTTTCAGGTTTTGAAGTGCACTTTTCTTCGTCGATGTTGATATAAATATCTCCGAATTCAGATTTTTTTTTTTTTAATTTTTTTGCATCTCCCGAACATGAGTTGTGTTACATTATTGTTTTAATACTTATTTGTAAATGTATAACTACCAAAATTTTCTTCTTTAGGTTTAACTGTATAAATCTTTATATGTTACAGTTTATTAATATTTGTACGATTTGTTAAACATTTTGTTTTGGATTATAATAATATTCACTTAAAATTTTATGATTGGTAATTCAAAACTTTATAATTCATCTACATTACTATTGAATCTTTGTTCTGTTTACAGAGTGACGAACAATCCGTAATGTACAATTTTCCATGCAAAATCTTCTCGGACCAAAATTTCCCTGTTATAAATATGTATTCTTCGACGTTTTTTATTTAACCTATGAATATTTTTTTTAATCTGTTTCGAATCAGGCTTCTAGATATTTCAGCAAATATTCCAAAAAAATCAGTTTGTTGGCTCCGCGTCCGCAGCCTAGTGAATCAATTGATTTCTACAATTCTTTTCCAGTTAAGACAATTACAAATCTAGGGAAAGCTACTGATGTATATGTCATGTTTCCTTCGATTATGTTATTTAAATGGTTTATTTTTACATATTAACATGTATTCTTTATTTGTGCAGACTTTGATTTGCTTCGTGTCAGCTTTAATCACCGAGATTCTCAACAGAGATGGCTGGTACTATTTAGGGTGCAATACATGTTCCTGAAAAGTTAATGTAATTGGAGTTGACACTTCTCCTTATGCTATCGTCAGGCGTTTCTATTGCGACTCCTACAAAACGACCACGGATAATCCATTTCCAAAGTAGGCCATTTTATCTTTTATCTATAAGTAATTACTTCGGTTAGTTACATTGAATTATTAATAGCAATTTCTTTAGGTTTCGTGTATATGTGAAAGTTATTGACGATAGTGGCGAAACTATTTTCCTCATATTTGACAAAGAAATCGTTTAACTCCTTCATAAATCAGCATTCGACGTAAAAAACGAAGAATCCGAGGTATATTACATTAATATGTTCCTTTATATTTGTTAATATCAATGGCTTTATTACCTATTTTGTTGGTTTTATTGGTTTTCCATTTATGCGATTAAACAGATTGTTTCAAATGAAATTCCCTCCAGTCTAAGAATTTTGAAAAATCGGAACAGGCTTTTCAAGATCACAATCTATCCTCTGCAACAAAGTCCACGACCCTCTACCTCGCGCAGCACAAATCGAGGTGTTCTACCTATTTACCGTGTGAGCAGATTGACAGACAATGAAGACATACTATGATCGATATCTATGAGGGTATGTTATCATGCAACGTTAACTGGATTATCACTTGGTTAGAAACTTTCTCTAATAATTCGTGGCTAACTACGGTATTGAATTTTACATAATCCATCCTTTGTTCCTTTCACACATGTTTGTTTCCGGTTATTTATTTCATAATTTTTCTGTAAAAAATTGTTTGCACGTATAATTTCCTCTACATATTACAAATCTTGGAATCTTGATATATGTGGTCAGTTTTTCCTAGGGGTGTAAAAGGAGCTGGCTCAGCTCAGCTCAGTTCAGCTCGCCTTCAGCTCGCCAAAAAACGAGCTGGCTCAGCTCGGCTCGTTTTTTAAACGAGCTGGAAACTCTTAGCTCGGCTCGGCTCGCCTCTAGCTCGCTAAAAAACGAGTTATAATTTTGTAAAATATCATTGTACTAAATAAAAATTAACTCTCTCAAATAAAAAGTATCAAATATCATTGTACTAAATTCGACCGCTCGAAACTTTATTTGTAACATTCTTTTCATCTCCTTTTTAGTAATGGTATCTTCTTCTCCTTCAAGATCTATATAAAAAAGAAGCAAATATACATTAATACACCTTTTAACAATAAATAACTAAAAAGAAAAATAAAATACATTATAATTGTTATATCAATATGTGTGTGTCATTATGTAAATTAAAATATTATTGTTTCTTTATTTTATTATATTAATTATTAGAAAAAAGAAAACGGGTTCATCAGTTGACCCGATCGGGTTGTGAACGGTGTCTTGTACGCCCGTAGGTCTTACCCGAGTCGGGCTGTCAGTTGCCATTTCGTTTTTAAACGAGCTAGAAATCCCCAGCTCGGCTCAGTTTAAATATGGTCCGAGCTAGAGCTGGCTCGCGAGCCGGCAACTCATTTTCCAGTTTTCTCCAGATAATAGTTTTATGGGATCTGTTCCGAGTTCTCCTTCTACTAGCTATTTCTACGGAAAGAGACATGTTGATGAAACAAGTAGTCACACATCTCTCCAATCAAGCACGTCTAAGGTAAAATCAATAGATCCAGATTTTAGTCACACCAATCGTTCAGAGTGAATGCATTTCATGGATCATCACCAATAGTTAAATTTCCTATGTCAAAACATTTTCCGATTTTGCTCTCGACAAAACTCGCTCCCATGTATAATATTATATTCGGATGGTTTGTATAAACTCTTTGTTATAGTTAAACTCGCTCATTGCTATGGTTAAAATATCTTATTTCCCACTCACTATTGATTTACCACTTTGGATAACCTAAATTACGATCTATTTATATAATTAATTTGTTGTTTATACATTTATTTTATTTTCTTTATTTTATAAAAACCCAATGTTTGAAACCTAATGTTGTTCTATTATTTTTTTAAAAAATTGGCTATATGTTTTGTAAACATATATGTGTACAAACTTTTTTTTCTATAAATACTAAAGATTGTTAGTTTAGCCCATTTTCCAATTAACTGCATTTATAATATATTATATATTTCATACGATGTGCAGTTGTTGCATATCCCTTCTTCTTAATAAATATTCATTCTACTTTGGCATTTAATTGTTTCAATGCTATTTCATTATAATCAAATGTATATATAACATATTATAGATTCAATACCTTGTACAATTTTTTATAGCTATACCTTATGTTAGATTTATTTGAAATTTTCTGTCAACTATTTCAGCGAGCCGGTATAAAAAAGTCGACAACTCTTAGATATCCACTCTCAATATATGAATGTTCGAACTCTATTGCAATTGATGAAATATTACCAAAGTCTGCAAACCAAACTACCGGTACGTATATTTATTTAGGATATTGTCAGCATTATTTAATTATTTTTTTAATTGTGCAAAATTTTTAGATAATACTATGTACAAAATTAATGTCAATATTTAATCAAGACTGTTATTTCTATATGTAGGTCCACCAATGTATACAGACCTCGGTGATCAATGATTTTAATATGAGTATTGCAATGCTAAATTGTGGTATTCTGAACGTTTAAATAAAAGTTGGAACATTACTGCCCCGATATTTAGTTTGTGTTTTTCTAAAGGAAAAATATCATTGCCAAAAGTTGTTAGATCCTCTTTCGTATTTGATAGCACTTCTTCGTGGAAACCATCCACATCATGAACACTTCAAACGACATATTCGTGCTTATAATATGATTTTTGCATTTACATCAATGCGTGGTCATATTGATACTTCAATCAATATCCGTAAAAAGCCTTCTATTTTCAAAATAAATGGACAAAACTATCATAGAATCGACAGTTTGCTACCAAGATACTGCAAAATTCGCTCAATTATATATTCATGATATAGAAAATGAAAGTGATTACAGAATACGTGCGATTAGGTATATTAACACTACATTATGAGAAATACATTTTTTCCATATGACTACGTTATTAATATGGTGAATTTCATTTTATGTCAGCCATTCACAAGGCGAACCTTCACAATGACAAGACAATTTACGCAAAGACTTTGTCGAAAACATATAACAGATGCTTGATCAACATATTCTGTATGTAAAAATATTCAGAACTGCATATGATAGATTTACAGTTTCAGATCAATTAGATATGAAATTGCGTTTAATAACAGAACATCATAATCAAAATAAGATATATTATCTACCTAAATCAACAGAAGTGGTTGCATTAATAGTAGGAGATTTCGACAAAAGCTTAAATTACAGAGTTGTGATTCTCCAAAAGCATAGCAACGAATACATGAGAATAAGTGAATTAAAACCATCTTATCTTCCGCTTTAATATCTATTATCGTTTCCGTATGGCGAAGATGGCTACCATCTTGGTTTGAATATGCAATTAACATCTACTTTGTAAAAAAACCATGCTCCCGAATAAGTCTAAGAGAATTTATGGCATATCGTTTACAGAAAATAGATATTGAATCTTCTAATATATTACATTCAGGTAGACTCTTTCAACAATTTGTTGTTGATGGTTTTTGCATGGTTAAAATAGAGAGAATTTCTTATACAAGAAACCATCAAAATACATTGTGTTGTGAAGCTTATAAAAGCATAGAAACTTTTGCTCGATCGGGAAATATTTCAACATATGAAATTGGAAAAAGAGTTATACTACCCGCGACATTCACAGGCGGTTCACGATATATGAAACAAAACTATTTAAATGCAATGGTTTTATGCAAGAACTTAGGTTTTCCTGATCTATTCTTAACATTTACATGTAATCTAAAATTACCTGAATTATAAAGAATTTTACATTATCACAATGATACTTCTAAAAATAGACCTAATCTTTTAACAAGATTATTTAAAATCAAACTCGAAGATTTTTTAACAGATTTAAAGCAAAATAGACAGCTTGGTGAAATTACTGCAGGTAATTCATAAACTTTATAATACATAAATTTATGTTTCTTCATAATGTATTATTATTTTTTTATTTGCAGTTATTTACACTATAGAATTCCAGAAGCAAGGGCTGCCCCATGCACATATATAACTGTTTTTTAAAAGGCAATAAAAAATATCAACATCAACTGATATTGATTCCATTATATCTGCTAAGATTCCTGGTCCTCTTACAAATTATGTTTTGTACATAGCGGTACAAGAAACAATGGTACATGGACCATGTGGATTTGCTAACAAATATTTACCCTGTATGAAGAAAGGAAAATGTACAAAATGATTTCCTAAGAATTTTAATGATTCAACGTAGATATCCAATCTACAAAAGGTCAAATAGTGGAAATTTTGTTAAAAGAGACAAAATCAAATTAGATAACCGATACATTGTACCATATAATCCTTATCTCCTTTTAAAATATAGAGCACATCTTAATTTGGAATAGTGTAATCAAACAAAAACAATCAAGTATTTATTTAAATACATAAATAAGGGTATGACAACATTACTACAACAATAACAATGTCTGAAGAGATGTAACAAAGAACTTTTTTTTACGAAATAAGAAACCACTATAGTTGTCGTTATATTTCAAGATGTGAAGCTTGATGGAGAGTATTTAAATTTGATATTCATCATAGAAGTATACATGTGGAAACGTTAAAATTTCATTTGCCCGACGAACAAAATATAGTTTTTGACGAAGAAGATGAACTATCTGATATAACACCGGGTGACCTCATTCGGCAAAAAATGTTTACATAATGGTTCAAATGCAATGCTTTATATCCCGAAGCTCGCCAGTTAATGTATTGCAACTTTCTAATGAAATTTGTATGGAATAAAAAAATCGTATATGGATAATACGAAAACGCGGATTTGCATTTGGTAGATTACAACACATCAATCCAAATGTTGGAGAGCTATATTATTTACGAATGTTATTAAATAAAGTGTGTGAGCCAACTTCATTTGAAAACATTGTACAGTCAATGGTTGTTTATACAACACATTTAAAGATACATGTCGAGTGTTAAGACTTTTAGATGACGATGAAGAATTTATAAACAAAATTAAAAAACCAAGTAATTGGCATCTCTAATGTATTTACGAATATTATTTTTGATCTTATTAACAACGGAATGTATATCATCTCTGGAACATATATGGTCTATGACATGGCAACTGTTAGTTGACGATATACTATATAGACGACGACAGTTGCTGAAACTACCAGGTTAGAATGTTTTTACCAAATATTTATAAATTATCTACAAAAATTTTCAAAAAAATCTTAACTATTTATGTTTTGCACAACATAATTGACTATGACTTATGAAGATATCCAACATACAACGCTTGGTGAAATAGAGAATTATTACAAAAAACAACCGATCTCTTAAACAATATCCTTCAATTCCATTTCCCAAAGAAGCCGAAAGCCAAACATTAATTAATAGATTGATATACGAAGAATTATCTTACGATAAAAACAAAATGAAAACTGAATTTATCAATCTTAAATCACAACTCACATCTGAACAACGCTTAGTATATAACGAAATTATGAATGCAGTTGACCAAAATAGGGGACAAGTATTTTTTTTATACGGACATGGATGAACTGGAAAAACTTTTCTATGGAAAACACTATCAACAACAATAATATCCCGTAAACATATTGTTCTAAACGTTGCGTCAAATGGTATTGTGTCACTTTTGTTACAGGGAGGTCGTACATCACATTCACGATTTGTAATTCCAATAGATATTAACGAAGATTCAATTTATAACATTAAATTAGGGAAAATTTTATTAGATCTTATAAAACAAACACGCCTTATAATATGGGACGAGGTCTTCAATGATTCATAAACATTGCTTTGAAACTCTAAACAAAGGTATAAAAGATATTATGGGTTCAATAAATCCTTTTTGAAAAACAAACTCTTTGGAGGCAAAACAGTAGTATTTGGAGGTGACTTTCGTCAAATTTTACAAGTTATTACAAAAGGAAGTAGGCATGAAACTGTTCAAACATGTATAAACTCCTTATATCTCTGGAATTTCTGTCGCGTATTGAAATTAACTAAAAACATGTGATTGGAGATGAATGTCGGATCCTCAAATACAGATGAATTACAAATTTTCTCTGATTGGGTATTAAAATTAGGAGATGATACTTTATCTGAACCTAATAACGGTGAATGTTTGATTGATGTGCCTAAAGATTTTTTATTGATTACACAAACGTCAGATCCAATTGAAAATATACAGATCACATATATCCAAATATTAAAAATGAATATCAAAATTCTTTTTATTTTCAAAACCGAACAATATTATGCATAAAATGGACTACTTTGGAACCTTCTCTCCCTACCAGTGGGACAACTTCCACTGGCTCTGCTTAGTTTCATATAATTCTTACTCTTAAAACTAATAATGAAGAACCAGAATGTGGTTGATCTTACATTTTTCTTTTCATAAATTTTGACTATTGTCTTTTTTAATTGTTCAAGATGTAAGGTAATTTCAGGTCAAATGGGATATTTTTTTTTTCTGAGGAATATAATCAAATAATATAAAGAAAAAAATATAGTTTTTTTATCTTTATCTCCATTGCCACGTAGAAATTGTTAGTTTTAACTTAGAGCAAGTCTAAGGTTGCTCCTCCACTTCATTTAGTCTTAGTGTTTGTGAAAATTGAAAGAAAAACAAAGATAAGCATTCTGGAAAATTTGTAACAATGGTTAAAGGTTTTGCTGAAAACTTAGTGAAAAATTGTAGAAAAGAAGATGGTGGACTTGGTATTTTTGGGTGAGTATATCTCTTCACCTCTTTTACCTTTCATATATATAAAAGCTTTTTACAATAACATAGTTATCCTATATCATAAAGCATATGTCATTTTCTTAATAATGACATAAAAACAGCCTAAAATTGGTGCTTGAATCCGTTAGAAAACTATCTGCAATTACTCAGAAAATGTTCTGAAATCTGTTTCAGGTCATCATCTCAAAAGAGTGGGCTTCTATAACGTTTGGGCTTCTGCTGCTCGGCCCAGGTTTCTTCTTCAACCTACTACAGGCCTGGTCCAGCTCTTTCTTCATCAAGCCCGGCCCAGCTTTCTTCTTGAAGCCCAATAGCAACATTATTCAAATTAGGGGTCAAAGTAATTTCCCTAAAACCTTCAGCTGCATCACCGTCGAACCCTAGAGCGAAATTAAGGTTCTTCAGTTTCGCCCTTCCTTTGCCTTGTCCGGCGTCGCCCGGCCGTCCAGCCTCGCCGTCCAGCCACCGAGTGAGACGATTCCTTCAAACTCCCTCTCGGTTCCCCTCGGTTCGAGCTCCCTCTCGGTCCTCTTCTCTCCATCGCGTTTCTTCCTCTCCGACGCAATTCCCTTTCCGGTTGTGCCTCGTTCAGCCCTAGCTTCCGTCCGTCCCTTTGCTCCCTCTCACTCGTCGGCTCACCGTCACTGGTAAGTTCCTTCTTCGACCGTTCGTCTCCTTCCTCGCCAAAATAGAAAATCGACTGCTTTTTGTTTTTATTTCCAGGTTCTTTGACCTTTTCTATAGTAGCTTTGATTAATCATGTTTCTATCTTGCTTCTAGGTGGTTCGGCCTAGAGCTCTCCGTCGCCGAGAGTTTTCCTCGTCACACCGGCCGACTGCATCTCCTCTGTAAAATTTTCATTCTGTATTTCAATTCCAAAACTGAACCCTAACTTTTTACCTTCTATTTTCTGTTCAGGTGCTTCGGTGAGGCTGTCTTCCATTGGCCGAGGCTTCATCGGCGGTTCTCCCTCTCCACCGCTGCAGTATAAATATTTAATTTCCCATTCTTGGTTGTTCGGAAACTTAGTGTTTCCGATTTGCTGCTGTAACCACAACTCACGGTTTTTGAGTGTGGTTAGAATCATCAAATACTCAGCCGTAGGCTGAGTTTTAACATCCTGGTTCTGTGTACTCGTAAGTACACTTACTGAATCAACTTCTAAACCCTTCATGGTACTTTTGGCATCGGCTTTTCTGATTAGGTCAGAACCCATGCAATCCAATAACACTGGGTTCTTAACCCTTCCAATTGTTAAACCATAATCAAAACTTAAATCAGTTTTAGGATACCTTACTTCTTGATCAGTAGGGTTCTTCCAATCTTCCTCAAACACAGTTTCCTCACCTGCTGTTAAGTAACAGCTTTCAACGTTCATATCCTCCTCCTTGTGCTCCTTGAACAAGTTCCATCTTAAAGAGTAGGTTTTATTGATCATAAGTACTTCTGCAATTTTAGTTTCATTCTTGCCTCGAATCTCACATATCCCTTTAGCAAATAAAACTTTGCATCCATTTCGTACCATCTCTGGTACGCTTAGTAAATTTTTACTCATGCCCGGAATAAAAAACACATCGTTAATGATTCTCTTCCTCCTTTTAGTCATATCTTCAATCGAACCTTTTCCAGTAGTAACCAATTTTGCTTCATTTCCTACTCTAATAGGTATTTTAAAATTCCTATCTAGAGCAGTGAAATGCCTTTCCTCTCGAGTCATATGGTTCGTCGCACCACTGTCTATTAGCCAGACTCCATCTTCTTCGGTTTGAGTCGTCGTGTGAGCTGTTGTGAACAACGCCTTATCTTCCTCTTGTTCGCTGGTTAGTCTTGCTTGATTCGGTGGGAATTTTTTAAATCTGCATTACCTCAAAAAGTGTCTAGTTTTTCCACAGTTGAAACACTCCTTAGACGTTTTAAAACCCCTAGAACCTTCAGGTCTTTCATTCTTATTTCTGAAAAAACATTGTGCGTCAATATGGTTGTCCTTTTTACATATGTTGCATCCTTTCTTGGTTTTCGTCGTGCTGTCCACTGGTTCTTTCAATATGTCGTATCTTTTTCCAGCTTTTGCGTTTTTATAGTCTTGATACTTTGAGTAGAAAGCTCCCTCTAGGCCTGAACCACCTCGGTCCTCTAGCCTAAACTCTTGTGATTCTAGTGCGATCACAAGCTCCCCAACGGTCAACGTTTCCAGATCTTTCGTTTGCTCCAAAACACCCACATATGGGTCAAATCTCTCGTGTAGAGAGCACAATATCTT
The DNA here is from genome assembly GCA_036759665.1 of Gynandropsis gynandra. Taxonomy (NCBI): domain Eukaryota; kingdom Viridiplantae; phylum Streptophyta; class Magnoliopsida; order Brassicales; family Cleomaceae; genus Gynandropsis; species Gynandropsis gynandra. The sequence continues at coordinate 5,440,043 of CM071869.1, forward strand.
CGAACCATTTCATCTTCTTCCATTCTTGCTCCATAGGCTCTAATCTCATTTCCAATTTCTGTAATCTTGTTTGCATACTCCTCAATCTTTTCTTTTTCGGACTGCCTCATATTGTAAAATAAGGCTCTGAAACATTGCAGCTTAATCCGAGCTGCCTTAGGGTCCCCTTGGAACCTAGTCTTTAGTAAATCCCACGCGGCTTTGGCTGTCTCGCACGTGGACAAATGTGCACTGAAAATTTCTTCAGTGACAGCGTGATAAATTAGCTCTAACGCCCGCTGATCCTTCGCTTCCAGCTCCTCCCATTCTACCATAGCTCGTTTTTTCTCTTCCTCGGTGATCATATCACCCATTTTAGGCATTTTTGGAAGCCCTTCCGTGACTACCTTCCACAACCCTTTAGACCTTAGGGTTGGTTTTATCTTGATTACCCATAGCGTGTGATTTTTTCCTTCAAACAGCGGAATAGGTGTAACACTTTGTATTCTGTCCATTTTCGCAGATCTGGGTTTTTACCTTACCGTTCCTTGTTTTTTTTTTGTGGTTTTGGTGCTGATTTTTCTGGTTCTGCTTCTGATTTTTTGTGATGTTCTTGTGCCGTTTTTGTGCTGCTTCTTAGTGCTGTTCTCGTGCCGTTTGTGCTGCTTGAATTATCCTCCCCGATCTTGTCCGCTCTGATATCATTTTGTTAGTTTTAACTTAGAGCAAGTCCAAGGTTGTTCCTCCACTTCATTTAATCTTAGTGTTTGTAAAAATTGAAAGAAAAACAAAGAGAAGCATTCTGGAAAATTTGTAACAATGGTTAAAGGTTTTGATGAAAATTTAGTGAAAAATTGCAGAAAAGAAGATGGTGGACTTGGTGTTTTTGGGTGAGTATATCTCTTCACCTCTTTTACCTTTCATATATATAAAAGTTTTTTACAATAACATAGCTATCCTATATCATAAAGCATATGTCATTTTCTTAATAATGACATAAAAACAGCCTAAAATTGGTGCTTAAATCCGTTAGAAACTATCTGCAATTACTCAAAAAATGTTCTGAAATCTGTTTCAGGTCACCATCTCAAAAGAGTGGGCTTCGTGGGTTTCTATAACGTTTGGCTTCTGCTGCTCGGCCCAGGTTTCTTCTTCAGCCTACTACAGGCCCGGTCCAGCTCTTTCTTCATCAAGCCCGGCCCAGCTTTCTTCTTGAAGTCCAATAGCAACATTATTCAAATTAGGGGTCAAAATAATTTCCCCAAAACCTTCAACTGCATCACTGTCGAACCCTAAGGCGAAATTAGGGTTCTTCGGTTTCGCCCTTCCTTTGCCTTGTCCGGCGTCGTCCGGCCGTCCAGCCTCACCGTCTAGCCACCGATGGGAGACGATTCCTTCAGAAATATAACCTAGAGTGACGGTTCATCCTTTATTGAAATTGAAGAGGCAAGTTGTGGTGAGGATTTCAATGAGAAAGTGATGGGGTAACTTCAAAAATACCCTCGTAGGGCTAAAACACTTCAAAAATACCCTTCCCGGAAAAGAAAATATTTCTAACTTCAAAAGTACCCGTATAAATGTTGATATTCCCAAAATACCCCTGCGACTTTACGACCCAGTTTGACCCAGCGACCCAGTTTGACCCTGCGACCCTTGTCCCTCTGCGACCCTTGTTCCTCTGCGACCCTTGGACCCCTGCGACCATTGTCCCTCTTCGACCCTTGTTCCTCTGCGACCCTTGGACCCCTGCGACCCTTGTCCCCCTGCGACCCTTGT
>CM071869.1:5451701-5492012 GCA_036759665.1 Gynandropsis gynandra
GCGACCAATGGGACCAATGCGACCTATGCGACCAATGGGACCAATGCGACCTATGCGACCAATGGGACCAATGCGACCTATGCGACCAATGGGACCAATGCGACCTATGCGACCAATGGGACCAATGCGACCTATGCGACCAATGGGACCAATGCGACCTATGCGACCAATGGGACCAATGCGACCTATGCGACCAATGGGACCAATGCGACCTATGCGACCAATGGGACCAATGCGACCTATGCGACCAATGGGACCAATGCGACCTATGCGACCTATGCGACCAATGGGACCAATGCGACCTATGCGACCTATGCGACCAATGGGACCAATGTGACCTATGCGACCAATGGGACCAATGTGACCTATGCGACCAATGGGACCAATGCGACCTATGCGACCAATGGGACCAATGCGACCTATGCGACCAATGGGACCAATGCGACCTATGCGACCAATGGGACCAATGCGACCTATGCGACCCATGCGACCCATTCGACTTTAGCGACCCAGTGACACATGCGACATATGAAACCCATGCGACTCTAACGACCCTGCGGCTTATGCGACCCTACGACTCTAACGACCCTACGGCTTATGCGACCCTACGACTTATATGTCTCGATGGAAATTGACACTCAAATGGCCTTTTCACTAAATATTACTTACTTGGTGGAACTCCATCAGGAGCAAGGTTTCTTGACACTGGATTTGGACGTCGAAGGAATTCAAAAGCAAAATCACCAACAGTGTCGGAAGATTGGGTTTCGGTGATCGCAACTTTCTCGGCAGCCTTTGCTTTTGGATTAGGCACATGAATCCCGACATTCCTTAGAAGGTCTCTTACGGCGTTGATGATTCTCTTCTCCGACTTCCTTATTTCCCCTATTAATTTCTTCTCCAGTGTCAGAGGGACTGCAGCATCAGCATCAGCATCAGCATCACTCACGCACTCCTTCCTCTTAGTCCCTTTTTCCTGCAAAATGACCAATTACGAATACATTATACTTCTACCGACCTAAGCGACTCATGCGACTCAACCGACCAATGCGACTCAACCGACCCGTGCGACCCTCAACCGCCGTGTGCGACCCATGCGACTCAAACGACCCTCAGACACTCCGCGACACTCAAACGACCATTGCGACCTAACCGACTCACTGACACTGACACTCACCCGTTTCAAATCAATAAACTGAGTCTAAGATGGTCATGAAACTACTGCGACCCTTGCTACTCAACCGACTCACGGAGTCGAAGATGTTCATGCAACTCCTGCGACCCTTGCGACCTAACCGACTCACTAACACTGACACTCACCCGTTTCAAATCAATAAACTGAGTCTAAGATGGTCATGAAACTACTGCGACCCTTGCTACTCAACCGACTCACGGAGTCGAAGATGTTCATGCAACTCCTGCGACCCTTGCGACCTAACCGACTCACTGACACTCACCCGTTTCAAATCAATAAACTGAGTCTAAGATGGTCATGAAACTACTGCGACCCTTGCTACTCAACCGACTCACGGAGTCGAAGATGTTCATGCAACTCCTGCGACCCTTGTGACCTAACCGACTCACTGACACTGACACCCATTTCAAATCAATAAACCATTTTGTGACTCGAAAGCTTGCAAAACCCTAGAAATCGAACTACTTACACTTATTGACGCCATTGAAGATTGACTCGTGCTCTCTTCGTGCTCTCTTCGCCAGTTTTCTTCTCGCCAACTTCAAATCGTTCGCCAACTTCAAATCGTTCCCTCTCAAGTTCGAAATCACTTATTTCTTTCTTGCTATCAACTTTTAAACAGGTTTCACGGCGAAAAACTGTTCGGCTTTCTCGTTTTCGGCAGTTTTTCACGTCGAAAAACTACCGAACTTCCATTTTTCCACGTTCCAACGTTAAGGGCAAATTTGTCTTTTCCTCAGTTTTTATTTTTCGGATACCTGATTGCATTTACTCCATCCAATAAATGGGCTGAATAATTATTCCATATCCACCGAAGGAGCACTAACTTTTGTCATGTGTGCTTTTAAGGCATCAGAAGTAATACGACCTAAAAAATTGACAAGATCAGGGAAAAGAGAGCTAGTTTTAGGATGAAGACATCAACCACATTCAAGATCTCCATTGATGGTTACGAGAAGAGGGAGATGGGTTGGAGAGTGTGAATGCCGAAGAAGCGAAAGACAAATCATGTACTCTCTGCCATGATGCTCACCAATGTCTTCTACTATGCATTCCTCTTGTCTCTGTCATGTTCGCCGGTCATCTCGGTGAGATCGATATTGCTGGAGCAACTCTCGCAGATTCTTGGGCCACTGTCACCGGTTTCGCATTCATGGTACCATAATCTGTTCTTCCAACTTGTACCTCTCTGATCCTGCGTTTTTGGTGATTCGTAGTTCAGAAAATTAGGTTTTAAGCGACGATGAATTGAATCCACATGGATAAACTAAATTATACAGTCGATTATGCTTTTCTGCGATGACTTGATCCCCCATGGATCAATCTCTGTTTGGTAATTCAATGAAAAAGTTTCTCGCTTTCTCTGAAGTGAAGCTTCTTAGTATTGAAAAATATGGATCTTTAATTGTTCAGTGAAGCTTTGAGAATATTTGACTGTGTTCTACATCCTTATTGGCCAACTCTTGAACAATTTTGGGCTTTAGTTAGGTACTCCATCAGTTGGAACCGGGAACCGAGATTCTCCTTCAGTAGGAACCGAGTTGATCGGCGAAGACAAGAGTATTGCAGTAGTAGGAAACATTGGTAAGCATCATGGGCAAAGAGTACGCGATTTCTCTCTTCGCTTCTTCGACGTCCACAGACTCTCCAACCCTCTCCCGAAACATCTCGAGTGTCAGGGATCATTGGTGGAGATCTTGTCGAAAGATTCGACACTGTATCTGGTTGATCGTTTTCGTCTTTTTTACGAGTTATTATTATGTTAAAGATAGTATGAGTTTGTTAATATTTTTAAAATTTTATTTTATTGGAGTTTATTAATATCACATTTTTTATAGGATATTTAATATATTTAGTTGAGTTGTAAAATATATATAAGAGTGTTGAAGAATTCTGAAAATAAAAGGTCGAAACACATCTTATATGATTTATAATAAAACATATCTTAATTAGTAGTGGTCTTGGTCTGAACCAGAACAAATATATATGTCCATTTCTTCTTCAGTTTGTCTTTGATTCAATCTCTTAATTCCACTAAATGGGTCCTAAAGAAATTTCGTGTATATATGATGGGTCATAAAGATTTGAGGTTAATAATGAAAGATGTATATGTATGTGTTGTGGTGGCAACATCAAATGCAATCTACAATAGGGGAAGATATAGGACTACATGCGTGTGCAGACTACTTCTCTAGTACATGAACATTGGAATATGAACTAAGGCTTAAGGCCGAACTTTCTTCCCTTCGTTCTCATACCCCTTTGTATTGTCTTCTCGGTCATTATTATTTTGTGTTTCTATTGTACTTAATAGGTATAAGAAGAGGGATGATCCATTCCCTACTTATCTTACCTCTGAATCATTGATCTCGAACTTGTTTTGCGGGATCTTTGAAAACAAGTAACACTGGAGGTAAAACTCCTGTTTGCCACAATTGATGCTCACCAACACGAGTGATTGGCGAATATGACAGAAACAAGAGGATCAATAGTAAAAAACATTGGTGAACATCATAGGCAGAGAATACATGATTTGTCTCTTCGTTTCTTCGACATGTACAAACTTTCCAACCCATCTTTCTCTTCTCGTAACTTCTCGAGTTTTAGGATCATCAATGGAGATCTTGTCAAAAGATTTGACATTGAATCGTCTTTTTTAAGAGTTATTATTATATTAAAGATAGTAAGAGTTTGTTAATATCTTTAAAATTTTATTGAAGTTTATTAATATCTCATTTATTATAGGGATATTTAATATATTTAATTGAGTTGTAAAATATATACAAGTGTTGAAAAACTCCAAAAGTAAAAGATTCAAAACACATCTTCTATGTTTTTTAATAAATAAATAAATTTGATAGAATTGAATTTTCGAACGTAAATAAATAAGATTAACGGTCCCAAAGTTTCGCTGGTAAATAAAAATAAGATATACTTGCAATAAATAAAATAAATCAGTATCTATTTAAAAAAGGTATTCGTGGTCCAATTAGGGCAAAAATATATTATTTACGGAACGTAAAATGTGAAAGAATCACATGGTTTAGATGTGTTCTAAAATCTAATGTAGAGAGAAAAATATAATTTTTCTCAATGGGATACGATGAATGGTTCCACGTACTCGTTTGAAAGGTTGTGCGAAAGTGATTCATAATCCATGGAATTGGTATTTGATTAACTATTATAGATAACAACAAATTTCTTGTCATATGATAGAGTTTTAAAATGTGTAAATATATTTGTTTTGTTACAAATGTCTTTAATTGTTGAAATTATAAAATAAAAAAATATATTGAAGTCTATTACGAATTAATATTATTAAATTTTGAAATTTTGTTCAGAAAATGTTGAGTATTCTATCTATCAGCGATAATAAGGTAATGTTTAGATAAAAAAAATTTAAAGTTTATATTTTTTTATTCCATAATAAATTTTAATTTTTTTTGTGTAAAAAGCGAAAATCTTGGTAGATTTGTCAGTATAATAGGAATATCTATCTCTATATATATTCCATTTCCAATAACATAAATTTAAATATCGGTTTTGGAAAAAAACTATCAATATAGTAAATCATAGTATGAACAATTTTATTGAAATAATTAATACTGATTGAATTCTCACACGTATTACCATTAATGCTTCTATATTTTACCACAACGGCCAAATCTCTTAACTGGCAATAGCATAAAAAAAACTCCTTTTAAGACAAGCATCCTTCCTTCTCCACGTCCCTCATAGCATCTCTTCATATCTCCTCCTTCCATTTCTGTGTTTTTTTCCTCATATTCTCTACAGATTCTTCTTGTAACCCTAAATTCTTTTTCCTCTCTCTCTATCTATATATATATATATACGTATATATACACGTTAGACCCTTGTATCATTTCACCATCGCTGTTTCTTCTGCAAGATGTATCTGAGAACAGTCTCCTTCTTCGCGCTCTTCATTTCTTCGGTGTTCTTCTCCGTCTCCGATGCTCGTCGTTTTTACGTCGGAGGAGACGGAGAATGGATCATAAACCCGCAGAAGAACTACAGCACATGGGCCGAGAAAAAACGCTTCAGAATTGACGACACTCTCCGTTAGTCCTCTGATTTTTCCCCACACGATTTTCTGGTTTTTTTTCATTGTTTTGATTCTGATAAATTTCGTTGCTTTTGCAGATTTTAGGTACGCGAAGGGATCGGATTCAGTCCTTGAAGTGAGCGAGAATGATTACTACAGTTGCGACACCAAGAAACCGATCAAGAAAATGGAAGATGGAGATTCTGCGTTCTTGTTTGATCGTTCTGGTCCATTTTATTTCATCAGTGGAAATGAAGACCACTGTATAAAAGGACAGAAACTGATCGTCGTCGTTATGTCCGACAGAACGGACCCACCCATGGCTCAGCCTCCCCACGCCGCTGCTCCCGGAAAGTCACCGTCTCACTCACCGGCTTCGTCTCTACCAAGACCTTGAGTAACACATAGACAGCACGATGCCCTGCGTTGACAATGGTGACTGCGCCACGCAGGTTACAAAGGTAAAAAAGATTTTTTTATAGAAATATGGGTTAGATACGCATACTAAGACAAGAGATGTAGACGTCTCCTTCCCCTATTACTCACTCACCGGCTTCTTCTCCGGCCAAGTCTCCGGTAACTCCGCCATCGTCTCCGTCCCCTGTTCATCATTCACCGACCCAATCTCCGTCAAAACCGCCGTCGTCTCCGTCACCTGTTCCCCATTCACCCTCACATTCTCCCTCTTCAGCTCCGGCGAAATCTCCCTCAACTCCACCGTCTTCTCCGTCGCCTGTTCACCATCCACCCACACATTCTCCGTCATCAGCCCCCGCGAAGCCCCCGTCAACATCTCCTTCCCCTGTTCCTCATTCACCCTCCGGTTCTCCATCTAACTCTCCAGCCAAGTCCCCGTCTACGCCGCCACCTTCTCATTCCCCGACTTCACCCTCTCCAGCCAAGTCCCCGTCTACGCCGCCACCTTCTCATTCCCCGACTTCACCCTCTCCAGCCAAGTCCCCGTCTACGCCGCCACCGTCTCATTCCCCGAATTCACCCTCTCCGTCGGCAAGCCCACCGAAGTCCCCGTCTCCGAAGGTCTCTCCGACACCGAACCCATCACCTCCTACACCTGGTTCAGACACCTCTCCGCCGTCTGAAACTCCGGGAAGCTCCGACGACACTGTGGTGCCGGCTCCGTCGCCGACTAAGTCATCAGGGAATGTGTTGGCCGTTATGTCGGTTACTACAGCATTAATTGTGGCTTTGACCGTTTTTATATCTGTTTAGTAACATGGGGCCCACTGCATTGCATGGCTTCATTCATTTTTTATTATTCCATTTCGATGTTTATTTTGTTTTAAAACTCTTGTGTTTTTGGAACTTCCGTTGATTTGGGATATGATGTTATGAAATCGTCTTGTTGCATAGTTTTTTTCATTGTTGTTTAAAAATATATGTAACATTTGCTACATATTCAGCGTTTAAAATTTTTATAATCATATAAATTATAATATACGCATGTTTTTTTAACTTTGAAACTCATTGTATGTACGAAGTGTAAGTGTTTTAAAAAATTAGAATTATCTAAGTTCCTGAAATGAAGAATAAATTTTCTTTTCGAGATACCTAACGTTATACAATTATCAATAGTATGATATATTAATAAATTATGATCAATGAAATAGCAAAATCAGGGTATTAAAATAAGAAAAAAGAAAGAAAGATCAGCCTCATATGAGAATTCGATATTAGCTGCCCAAAATGATTTATGGAAACTAAATCATTTATCATTAAACCAAATAAAAATAATACAAATAAACAACTTTTACAGAGTGATTGCAAATCTTTCAATAACAAAAGAGTAAATATTCGGTTCTAATGTTCCCCTTTTTTCTCTCCACTTATATGAAGCTTTGATTTTACAATATATTTCTTTGTGCTTGTAAACTTAGAAAACAATCTAAAATTGTATTTTAAAATAAATAAAAATCATAGATACTAATTCATAATTTGTATTTTGATTGTAATATATAGTTTGTTTATACAACACTCCACACAAAATGGTTTATTTTAAATTGTCATTTCCAATATTCCGTTCGTGAATGACTTTTGCCTTTTTCAAAATTTTAATATTATTTATGGTCAAAATGTACCTCTTTGACAATTTCTTTTATCTACATCACACATTTATTTCAAATATACTTAAGTTAGATTTAGAAAAATAATTAATTATATATTTGTTTGTAATACCGAGAATTTCAAATTTGGTATCGATTGCGATGATTTGAAAATATCTTAGAAGAAATATAATCTTACTATAAAAGTATATATTGATACTTATCTTTTAATAATTTAACTCAATATTATTTTTTTCTAAAAATAAGACTTAAATAAATGGAATTTTGTTATAAATATATATTCAATGTGAAACTTGTTGGTGTCGACTCTCCTCAGTTGCCGGCCGGACAGGGCGACACGTACGCCGGAGAAGCAGCAGCGGCGAAGTGCACCAGGTTCGGTCTAGGGTTTGCATCGTCTGGGGTAACACGTGATAATGGGGGAAGAATTTCGACCCCTAAGGAAGAAGGTGGAATCGGTGGGCTTTCAGGAGAAGCAGGCCCATCAATATTATTACCCGAAGCCCAGCTGAAGCCCAGACCAAATCTGATGAAGAAATCCAGCCCAAGTCATGAAGGAAGCCCAGTCCAAATGTTTAGAAAATGATCTGTAACAAACAGCAGACAATACTGAAGTTACAGCAGGTTGGGCAACGGTTTTGAACCTAGATTTAGGCTACTTTTCTGCAAGAATATTATGTAAAAGACCTAGGCAAGTGATCTAGGTAATATGGACTTTTGTATTGAACTTTTATATATATGAAATCAGAATGGGGTGAGGTGTATGACCACCAACAAAACACTAGAATCACCATTTGTTGCTCTGCACATTTTACAGCAACATTTTCACCATCAAATCCCAAACACTATAGCCACAAACCAAAAATATCAAGAGAGACTTTCATTTTTAGTTTGCACTATGACAAAGAGAGTTGAGAGATCATGAGCTTATCAATTATTCAACTCATGAACAACCTAAGAAACTAACAAGTGGTATCAGAGCTCTCAAGATTCAAGGGAGCATTCAGCACAAGCAACTAAGCACCAAACAACACTAAAGATCGCACAAGATAACACAACAACCAAGCACAAGTTACAGCAGAAAATATGATGCAACTAGTGACCCAGGTTCCAGTATTTGACGGTAAAGGCTACAGTTTATGAGTTATTAAGATGAAGGCAACCCTACGATCGAAACAACTATGGAAGGACGTGACTGAAGGTCTACCAGACGCACCACTCATGGGGGCTACTATAACCCCCGAAGAACACCAAAAGGCTCTAACGGCATGGGAGGAGTTAGAAGCCAAAGATCAGACAGCACTGCAATTGTTATACAGTGCTGTCATAGAGGAAATATTTGGAGCTCACCTATCAACATGTGAGAACTCCATAGAGGCATGGGATTTATTGAAAGAGAGGTTCCAAGGGGATCCTAAGACAGCGATGATAAAGTTACAACGACTAAGGGCGACATACTATACCCTACGTCAAGGTGACAAAGAAAGTATTAAGGAATTCGCAAACAAGGTGACGGAGCTTGGGAATAAAATGAAAACCTATGGAGATGATATTAGGGAGGACACCCTAGTGTCAAAAATACTTTGTTCACTGCAAGAGAGGTTCGATCCCTACGTAGGAGTGATCGAGCAAACTAAGGATTTAACTAGCCTAACGGTGGGAGAACTGGTTATTTCATTACAGTCTCAAGAGGCGAGACTTGACGACAGACATGGCAGCAGTATTGAGGGAGCGTTTAACGCAAAGTTTAAGGGGTTGAAACTGTCCAACAAATCAGAAAACAGTCGAAAACCCTATCCTAAAGGAGACAGCAAGCAGAAAGGGAAAAAATGGTGTGGACATTGTAAGAAGGACAATCATAATGAGTCGCAATGTTATTTCAAGAACAAGGGGGAAAGATCAGACACAACTAGACCTCCTAAGACCAAAAAGGAGTGCTATACTTGTGGGAAGCCAGGCCACTTCTCACGAGACTGTAGGTTCAAGAAATCTAATCCAAATCAAGCCCACGTAAATCGTGAAGATGATGAGGAGGACAACTGTTTGTTCACAGCTGCTCATATTGCAGCCGAGGGATTTGATCGAGAAGTATGGTTGGTGGACAGCGGTGCTACTAATCATATGACGAAGGTGGAGGAGTTTTTCACCACTTTGGATAGGAACTTTAGAGTTCCTATTATTGTGGGAAATGGCGAAGCACTCACAACCACCGGGAAAGGGGACATCCTAGTTGAAACTAAGAAGGGAAGGAAGTTGATTAAAGACGTGTTCTTAGTTCCGGGGTTGAATAAAAACTTGCTAAGTGTACCCCAAATGGTGCGTAATGGGTACCAAGTGCTATTCATAGAGGGAAGTTGCAAAATTAAGGATAAACAGGACTGTTTGGTTGCTGAGGTCCCTATGGTTAAAAAGGCCTATCCCTACGTTGGAAAATTATTACGGAGCATGCTAAGGCAGTAAGAGAAGAGGGACACTTATCTGAGTTGTGGCATCGCAGGCTGGGTCACACTAGTCTTCACAGTCTGCAAGAATTACAAAAGAAAAGCATGGTTAGGGGATTACCAAAATTTAAAGTGGAGAAGGAGACGTGTGAGGCTTGTTTGAAGGGCAAGCAAACCAGAGAAGAATTCCCTAAGCAGGCAGAATACAAAGTTTCAAGTATCCTAGACCTAATACACTCGGATTTGTGCAGTCCTATGCAAACCCCATCGCTGGATGGGAGTTTATTCTTGCTGACATTTACAGATGGATATTCACACATGGTGTGGGTATATTTTTTAAGATTGAAATCAGACTGTCTTAATGTGTTGTGGAGTGGACACCAGCCCTCCGTAGGCCATCTAAAGGTCTTCGGGTGTTTGTGCCATGTTCATGTACCTGCATAACACAGAAGGAAGTTGGATCAGCGATCGGAAACTGGTATTTTTGTAGGCTACAGCAGCCTAAGCAAAGGATATCGCATATATAATATTCAGACGGGAAAAGTAGAAGTGGCACGAGATGTGATATTCGAAGAAGACAAGAGTTGGGACTGGTCTAAAAAGGATGATACACAGGCAACTAGACCTATTCCAACATTTATCGGGAATCCTAGACCTATACAACCTACTTTCACTAATACAGATTCACGAAATACTAATGCAGAGGGAGAGAGGAACTTATCTTATATTTCGTCGGTACCGTTCCAACTGAGCAGTGGGCAGTCTAGCGCATCCTCATCCTCATCCTAACGGCTCCTACACAAAACAAGAAGGCTAAGCAGCATATATCAAGATGCTGAACCAGCGGAAGTCAAAGAAGGGCACAATTATGAGGCATGGTACCTGGCTGTAGAGGAACCGAGTTCCTTTGAGGAAGCGGTGCTGGATCCAGGTTGGACAAGGGCCATGGATGAGGAGATTGAGATGATTCAGAAAAATGACACTTGGTTTCTGGTGGACAGACCGGAAAACAAGAAGATAATCACAGTAAAATGGCTTTATAAGGTAAAATCGGATGAAAATGGTAAAGTGCAGAGGCTGAAAGCACGATTGGTAGCTCGAGGGTTTACACAAACCTTTGGAATCGACTATGGAGAGACCTTCGCTCCAGTGTCGAGGCATGATACTATCCGAGCCTTGATTGCGCTAGCTGCACAAATGAGATGGACAATGCATCAAATGGATGTAAAGTCAGCGTTTTTAAACGGAGAAATTACTGAAGAGGTGTTTATAGAACAACCTCAAGGATTTGAAGTGGAAGGTGCAGAAGACAAAGTGTATAAATTGAGAAAGGCGCTCTACGGTTTGAAACAAGCACCAAGAGCATGGTACAGCAAGATAGACGAGTTTTTTCTGATTGAAGGGCGCACACGGAGCCACTGCGATGCAGCCATGTACACCCAAAGGTCAGTAGATGATGTCCTAATTATATGCATCTATGTGGATGATATAATCGTGACATGAAGCAATGAAAGTTGGATAGAGAAATTCAAGTCTAATCTGTGCAAAACATTTGAGATGAGCAATCTAGGAAGGCTGAAATACTTCCTAGGATTCGAGATAAATTACACTCAAGAGGGAGTGTTCCTACATCAAACAAAATATGCCACACAGTTGCTGAGTAAATTTGGAATGCTACACTCGAATAGTGTTAGCACCCCCCTAGTGCCTAATGGGAAAAACAAATAGATGGGCAAGGAGATTACTAACCCGTTGCAGTACAGGAGCATGATCGGTGGGCTCCTGTATCTCGTCGCAACACGACCAGACTTGATGTTCGCTGCCTCCTACCTTTCCAGGTATATGTCGAAACCTGTGGAAGGAAATATGTTAGACATTAAGCGTGTTTTCAGATACATTAAAGGGACAGTGAACTACGGACTACATTTCAAGTGCGTGGACAATCCTAAACTAATCGGATACTCAGACTCAGACTGGGGTGGATGCAAGGAAGACATGAGGAGTACTACGGGGTTTTGTTTTACCCTCGGAAGTGCTATTTTTTCGTGGGAGACTCAGAAGCAGCCGGTGATAGCACAGTCCACGGCAGAAGCGGAATACATCGCTCTGTGTGCTACCACCAACCACACGGTATGGCTGAGAAGAATGTTTGAGGAATTTGGTTTTTCATTTGACAGTGGGATCCCTATCTATTGCGACAATACATCTGCTATAGCATTGGGAAGAATCCCGTTCAACACCGACGGACAAAACATATTGACATCAAAATCCATGTTGTAAGAGAAGCCGAGAGGGAGAGAAGGATTACCTTACTTCACTGCTCGGGGGAGGAGCAGCTGGCGGACGTGCTGACCAAGGCGTTGAGCACGCGGAGATTCGAAGAGCTCCGACTGAAGATGGGCGTCGAACCAAGGAGAATCGAGAGGGAGTTTGTTGGTGTCGACTCTCCTCAGTTGCCGGCCGGACAGGGCGACACATACGTCGGAGAAGCAGCAGCGGCGAAGTGCACCAGGTTCGGTCTAGGGTTTGCATCGTCTGGGGTAACAGGTGACAATGGGGGAAGAATTTCGACCCCTAAGGAAGAAGGTGGAATCGGTGGGCTTTCAGGAGAAGCAGGCCCATCAATATTATTACCCGAAGCCCAGCTGAAGCCCAGACCAAATCTGATGAAGAAATCCAGCGCAAGTCATGAAGGAAGCCCAGCCCAAATGTTTAGAAAATGACCTGTAACAAACAGCAGACAATACTGAAGTTACAGTAGGTTGGGCAACGGTTTTGAACCTAGATTTAGGCTACTTTTCTGCAAGAATATTATGTAAAAGACCTAGGCAAGTGATCTAGGTAATATGGACTTTTGTATTGAACTTTTATATATATGAAATCAGAATGGGGTGAGGTGTATGACCACCAAGAAAACACTAGAATCACCATTTGTTGCTCTGCACATTTTACAGCAACATTTTCACCATCAAATCCCAAACACTATAGCCACAAACCAAAAACATCAAGAGAGACTTTCATTTTTAGTTTGCACTATGACAAAGAGAGTTGAGAGATCATGAGCTTATCAATTATTCAGCTCATGAACAACCTAAGAAACTAACAAAACTTTCACTCTTTACATATCTATTTCTATATTAATTCCATTAAATTGGAATACAAAATCTCTTCAATAAATAATTCTCTTATATATATATATTCTTATTTTTTATTTTCCAACAAATTTTCACATTCTCTGAGTTTCTCAATATTTTCAAGAAATAAATATGCAATTTATGATCATTTTAAAAGATACAAGAGCAAATAAAGGACCCCATCGAGTCATCTCCGAGTTCCGATACCAAGAAATAATTAAGGTATAATCACAAATTCTTCCTTTTTTTTTCTTAAAAATTTTGTTCATAATATATTCCAAGCGACCGTTAACATCAACTGTATTGCTCCATTCTTATGGATTCACTCATTGGAAAGTTATTTTTCAGAGATTTCTAAAAAAATATAAATTTTTTTAGAATATTGCAGAAAATTTTAAAAAATTGTAGAACTCTTTAAAAATATGTAAAAAATGTGAAATGCTATAAAATATTTTAGAGATGTGTGTAACTTTATAAAAGAGTATGGAAGGATGAAGAAGTGATGGAAAAGTGTAGATATTCCTAGAGTGTGTAGATCATTATAGAGAATCAGTCTCCACCATTAATTGTAAGAAATCTCTACCATCCATTTGGAGGTGGAATAATATAAATCGGGGTGGTGGAGTCAGTTTTTAATCACTAAAAAAATTCAAGGATCAATAGAGAAACCACTTAGAGTGATAAAACTTAAGAGAGCCTCTTTATGAGAGAAAAAAAGAAGTTTAGAAAGAATCCATCCTCAAGCTTGGTAAGCCACCGAGTGTGTGTCAATTTTGTAATCCTACTATTATTCTATGTAGTAGAAGAATTTTCACTTTGAGAATTATACTCTTGTGCTCTCATTTCTACTTTTAAACCTAAGTATCCATCTTAGCTTCACGAAGCGGAAAAGTCTTGATTTTCCAACAGTGATATCAGAGCTTGGTTTTCTATAGTCATAGTTAAGTTCGTGTAGTTCATGATGGAGGATCATGTCACTCGTGGTGGAGAAATTTTCAAGCTCACAGCCAACAACTACTCATATTGGAAACCGATGATGGAAGACCACTTGTATTGTAAGGATTTGCATGAGTCCATCATCCACAAAGACAAAGTAGAAGGCATGAGTGTCGCTCAGTGGGAGTTAGTGAATCAAAAGAATGTTGCTATGATCCGTAAGTACATTAACAAAACTCTCTTTGAACATGTTTCTACTTGTACAAATGCTTATGAATTATGGACGAAGCTTGAGTCCATGATTCAAAAGAAAACGCCTCGTAATAAGGCCAATTTAGTTCGACGGTTGGTGAAATTAGAGTATAAAGATGGTCATAGTATGATTGAACACTTGAATAATTTCAAAGGGCTTGTTAATCAAATAACAAAAATTTATATGAAGATTGATGATGAGCTGCAATCCCATTTACCCCTTAGTTCCTTACTGGAAAGTTGTGACACATTAATAGTTACACTTAGTAACTTAGCTCTGGAAAGAAAATTAACGATGGATACAATCAGTGATAGTCTTCTTGGTGAAGAAGCAAGAAGAATAGAACGATGTGAGTCTCTTTACCTGAAGCTAATGTTGTTGAGAATCTGAATAAGAATAAAATTCATGGACATAACAAAAGCCGAGATATGCATCAAACTTGAGGTAGATCCAAATCACGCTCAAAGATCACGTGCAATTATTGTGGAAAGATAGGTCACAATAAAATTGAATGTCGATCCTTCAAGAAAGATCAGAAGATGGGTAATGTCAAACAAGACCAAATCAGTCCAACGAAGATGAAAGAAGATAAGAATACTGTTGCTCTAGTTTCGAAAGAAGATGTTCTGTATTTTGTTGGAGAAGCTAATATCTTAGACATTACTTCCGACGATAGTTCTTAGATTGTCGAGTCCGGTGCCCTTCCATGTTACTCCACATGGAAGTTTCTTCCCATCCTACCAAAGCAGAGACTTTGGTACAGTGCAAATGGGAAATCAAGATAGGAGTAAAATCATCAGGATAAGAGACATCGTCTTGACAACAAACACTGGAAGCATGCTTTTTTTGAAAGATGTGAGATATGTCCCGACCATGCGTCTCAATCTTATCTCTGTTGGAAAGCTAGATGATCTTGGCTTTATGAAATACTTTGGTGGAGGAACATGGAAACTCACTTAAGGAAGTCTAGTCATGGTGCGAGGTAAGAAGGAAGAATCATTAAATGTCTTCACATGCGTGCTCGAAAACATCTCCTCCATGATATGAGAGGTAAACTACTTGATCCTTGTGCCCATTATTTTGCTAGAAAATAATACAGAGCTACTTTTCAAAGATATTCCTCACCCACAAGAAGAAAGAACATTCTAGACCTCGTACACATTGATGTGTGTTTGATTTCTGAGAAATCTATAGGCGGGACATCATATTATGTCACCTGTATTGATGACCATTCAAGGAAGGTGTGGTTATATCTTCCAAAATTGAAGGATCAAGTACTTGATGCATTCAAGAAATTCCATGCTCTAGTGAAACGTGAGATTTGAAAGAAAATCAAGAGTATACGATCAGATAATGGAGGTAATATAGAGGTCTATTTGAAGCCTATTGCAAGAAATATGACATTAGGCTAGAGAAAAATCCACACAAGACACCACAATTAAATGAAATAGCTAAGAGAATGAATCGAACAATTAAAGGAAGAATTCGTTGCATGCTCTCTAATGCTAAATTACCTAAATTATTTTGGGGAGAAGCCATAACGATCGTGGTTGACATTGTAAACCTCACACCATCAGTCCCTCTTGATGGGGCCATTCCAGAGGAAGTTTGGACGAGCAAGAAGACCTCATACGATCATTTTAAGGTGTTTGGGTGTAGAGCATTTGTTCACATCCCCAAAGATGAGCGAGCAAAGCTTGATGCAAAGACGAAGGAATGCATCTACCTTCGTTCTCCCAAGGACGAGATTGGGTATCGACTCTGAGATCCAACCAAGAAGAAGGTTATCCGAAATAGAGATGTTGCATTCTTCGAAGACCAAAAAATTGAAGACATTAAAAAATCAGAGAGGCCAAGATTGAGAAGTAGTAAGAACATGGAATCTACTCCAGCCTAACAAGAGGAAAATAACACGCAAGAAAGCAGTGATGTTGAAGATCATGAAACTTTGTTGGAGCCAAGCAACAAGGAAATTCTTGAAGGATCAGTTCAGTAAGAGCCTCAATCTAACCCTCCAATCGCACAAGAGCCGAGATGATCATCGAAAGATAGAAGACTATCCACTCGATACAACACATTGGAGTATGTTATGCTCATTATTTGAGGGGGAACCTCAAACCTATAAAGAAACAATGAGTAATTGTCACAAAGAAGATTTGATAATAACCAAGCAAGAAAAAATGCAATCCTTGCATGAGAATAACACATATGAACTAGTGGAGTTACCAAAAGGGAGAAAAGCCTTGATGAATAAGTGGGTGTACCGAATCAAGACTGAAGATAGTAGTTCAAAGCCTCGCTACCAAGCTCGATTGGTCGTCCAAAGATTCGGTCAAGAAAAATGTATCGACTTTGAAGAGATATTCTCTCCCATGGTAAAGATGACATCCATTCGAGTTGTTCTTGGTCTAGCAGTCGTGCAAGATTTGGAGATTGATCACCTCGATTCCAAGACATCATTTCTTTATGGTGAACTAGAAGAGGAGATCTACATGGAGCAACCTGAGGGATTTAAAGTGCCAAGCATAGAAAATTTAGTCTACCACCTCTATATGGACTTAAGCAAGCACCGAGGCAATGGTATAAGAAGTTCGAATCATTTATGGTGGAACTTCTAAAAGATGTTTATGCTTTAGAAAAGGAAAACCTGTGTTAGAAGGATACATAGATGCAGATTTGGACGGTGACATTGATTCAAGGAAATCAACATCAGGATATCTTACTACTTTTTCAGGGGGAGCTATTTCATGGCAGTCAAAGCTACAAAAGTGTGTTGCATTATCCACAACAGAGGCAGAATATATCGCAGCTACTGGAGCTTGCAAGAAGATGTTGTGGATAAAGAACTTGTTGCTTGAGTTGGGAATATATCAAGAAAGGTATGTCTTAAAGTGTGACAATCAAAATGCAATTTTACCTAGCAAAGAACTCCACATTGCACAAAGCACATTGATATAAGGTATCATTGGATCCAAGAAGTTCTCGAAGAAAAGAGAATACATCTTGACAAGATTCACATAGATGAGAACTGGTATGACATGATGACCAAGGTGATACTAACGAAGAAGTTTGAAGATTGTTATCAACCTGTCGGTTTACTACTACCCCCAATTAAGGCTGGAGGGGAGATTTGTTAGGATCTATCCTTAATTGGAGAATTATTTTCTAGAGATTTCTAAAAAAAATATAAAAGTCTCTAGAATGTTGCGGAGAATTCTAGAAATCTGTAGAACTCTGTAGAAATGTGTAGAAAAGTGTGTAATCCTCTAAAACATTCTAAAGATGTGTGGAACCCTATAAAAGAGTATGTAAAGATGAAGAAGGTGGTGGAAGGGTGTATAGATTCCTAGAATGTGTGGAGCACTTTAGAGAATAAATCTCCACCATTGGATGCAAAAAAATCTTCACAATCCATTTGGAGGTGAAATAGTATAAATAGAATAGTGACATCTATTTCTAATCCGTTTAGAGTGAGGAAACTTATGAGAGCCTCTTTGAGAGAGAAAAGAAGAAATTTGGGAAGAGTCCATCTTCAAGTTTAAATAAACTATCGAGTATGTATCAATTTTGTAATCATATTATTTTTTATATAGTAGAATAATCTTCACTTTGAAAATTATACTCTTATATTCTATTTTTACTTTTAATCCTAAATATTCATTTTAACCTCATGAGCCGAAAAAGTCTTAATTTTCCAATAACTTAATAAAAAACTAATTGATACGAAAATTTGTTCCGAAATATTCCAAAATATATAATTACTTTTACATTTTTATTTAATGTGAATGACATACAATATTATGACTTCCGACTAACTTGCAATTATCTTGCTATTATTTCTATTATGTCAGCTTGATACAGTAAATTTGCAATTATTTTACGACTGCACGACCTATTATAATTGCAAAATAATAATCGTAATATGACTATACTATATGATGGAAACCATACGCCATATGTGTTAACTAAAAAATATGATATTTTATATTTTATTTAATAATAATTTCTAATTATAAATAACCCTTGAAGCTACGAATGCATAGAATGATAATTTGTACCTGAAAAAAGGGTATCTATTCCATTTTTTTTATCAAATTATAATGCTATGAAACAGATTTGTATAAATTTGGATGGTAAAATAAAAACGTTAGTGGAGAATAAAGCTAAGGAGCCAATGCTTAATCTATTTTTCTTTATGTCAATACCATTTATGCAAAAATCGTTCCTTTTGTGTTACAACATGATCTTGATAAGTCTACCTTTAGATTTTCGAATATCGCCCTTTTTCTTTTGTATTTAAATCATACAATTAAAACTTTTTATTATTCTCAAGTTTGATTACTTACCCATTTATTTTTGAAAATAATATTTTTTTTTTCTTATCATACAATATTCACGTAATATTATTTTCAAAAAGTGAATAAGAATTCCACCTGAATTCAAATATTTATCTTACAACAAAATTTATATAAAAGATAAAATGAATAATAAGAATTGTGAACTTCCGAATAGAATATATGGAAAAATAAAAATAAAAAGTGCATTGTTGTTTGTAAAATCGGATCATTAATTGACCGCCAACCAGTGCATCTAAATTTCTTTTATATTCTTGTTTAAAATGATGTTGTTTTTATATTTACAGAAAACATAAAAATAAAATAGATATTGGACGTCAAACATATTATAATTATAAGTTCATAGTTTTTTAATGATTTTATAGTTTATAGATTGATTATTATGTTAATTTTATATACTGTGCTTATAAAACTTTTAACAAATATATTTCATATGATCTAAGGGTTGTTTAAGAAACTAAAAAAACAAATAGACATTGATTAGACACGGAATAATTAATCTAGAGGGGAAAGTGAGGACTTTAACAAGTGGACTAAAGGGAAAAAGAAGGAAGAGCATGAAAGAGAGTGAATGGACATGACAATGGCATTAACTCAGGACGCTATTACACGAACACGTGACGATCAGACAGCAAATGAGAAGGGCTAAGGTCGTAGGTTTAGGACCCACCACGAATCCTGAAGAGACACGCAGCCTACGCTCGGACTCGGCCAAGTGTCGGCAAAACTTGACATGGTTTGATGAATACAATACATGAATCATTGATCATCATCAATCACAATCTCCCTTTCCTCTTTGATCCTTTGGATTGTTCGACATTTGAGCTTATGTCATCTCTTTTGACTATTTCTCTGCTTAAAAAAATAATAAAAAAAAGAATAAAAAAAAGAAAAGAAAAAAGGACAAAAGATCTTGTTTTCAGAACCAGCAGATTGATTGAATAGTCATACCGCAGAGCAAAGTGTGTGTTTTGTTTCCTTAATGTTTATATTGTTTCCAATTCGTTAAAATATAAATTTTGAGTTGGTAATATGGGTTTGAATAGTTTTAAATGATATTAAAATTCCATTATTTTTATTTAAATATATATGTTTTAAAAATTGAATTTGAACGTTTATGATAGACTGAACAAAATATTCGAAGTGTCCGTATCGATTCGTATTCGATTTCTATTCGAACCGAAAATTCAAATATCTGCTGACACAAATATAAATACAAATATTAGAAATCAAATATTCGATAAATACAAATATAAATACAAATAGTAGACTCAATTATCCGAACTATTCGTATTCGTAAATATTGAATATAAAATTTAATTAATATATAGATACATATATAATAAAATTGATTTTAATGATCAAATTGGAAATAAAGAATATTATTAACTAATATTATTGAAGATTTAATTTATACTCAAGATTAGTTCTAATTCAAATGGGTTGGATAATGTTATATAGACATTACAATATATTAAAATAATACAAAACTCGCCAAATATATAACTTTTTGCGAATTTTATTTTAGTGTACAATCTAGTAATTTGTTTCATTATTTTAGATGAATTGACGATACCCGTAGAATCATCCACAAAATTAAATTTAAAATGACTAATGTGGAGATGGATGTGAAGATTTGGTGTTTTGTTTTATTTATATTCTGTATCTTTGCATCTTTGTGCGATTTGAATTTTAGTTTTAGATTATATTTGATGATTATTGGTTTTTATCAAATTTTTATATATATATTATATACGTTAAAAAAATTAAATTCAGATACAGATATCAGAAAATATTAACTTTCAATGAAAAATCAATATCTCATGAATTTGATCTTCTTGCTTCCTTGTAAACTTTAACCACAGAAGGATGTTCTATGACAGAATACATAAAGGAATTCAAGTATATTTGTGATCATTTATCTGCTATTGGGAAACCAATTTTTGAACCATGAAAATATTTCGTTTGCTCCAAGGACTAGGTGCTGAATACTCTGCCTTGTGACAATTATTCATACTTCAATGCATAAGTCTCCCTTTCCAACATATGATGAAGTGGTATCATAGCTTAATAGTTTGGCTATGAGTAGCAGGTTACATAAAACAATTGAGATTACTCCTGATGTTGCCTTCATAGGTCAGAATGGATCTACAAGCTCTTCGGGTGCTTCGGGTAAACTTCCTTTCTCAAATGCCTCTAATTTTAGTGACTCATCTGGATATTCTAGAGGAGGTCATGCAATAGGAGGCAGGCGTTTTGGATCATCTAGAGGCAGAGGAGGTTCAGGCTTTACCTCTAGGGGCATAGGTTTTCATCAACAAGTTTATCCTCATAATACTAATTCATCTCAAGGTTTTAGTGATCAGTCTGCACATCTACCTCGAATGCCCTGTCAGATATGCGGAAAAGTGGTCATAATGCTTTAAAATATTGGCATCGGTTTGACAATTTCTTCCAGAGTACAAATATTATGTATGCCTTAGCAACACTACACATTTCTAACTCATCTGACAATGAATGGTACCCTAACTCTGGGGTTACTGCACACATCACAAATAATTCTCAAAACTTGCATACTTCAGCTCCTTACACTGGTAATGATTCCATAATGGTTGGTGATGGCTCTTTTTTACCTATCACTCATGTTGGTGCAACTTCTATTCCAACACAGTCAAGTACTATTCCATTGAAATTTGTATCGATTGCTTCTTCAATTCAAAAGTCTCTCATGTCTGTTTCCAAACTTACTAGTGATTACCCTTGCTATTTTATATTCACATCTACTGGTGTAACTATAAAGGACAAGAAAATACATAAGGTCTTGGCGGTGGGTAGAAATCTTAATGGACATCCTCACATATGGTTTTATATGGTATAATACCAGAATATTCTGCTTTACGAATGTTTGGATGTAATTGTTATCCTTATCTAAGATCTTATGCTAATCATAAGTTGGAGTCTCGGTCACTTCATTGGTGTTTATTGGATATAATGAGCGGTTTAAGGGATACATATGCCTATATCCTCCAACAGGTCGTGTGTTTATTACTCAGTATGTTGTTTTTTATGAACTGCACTTTCCATTTCAAACTGTTTATTCAGCTCTTGGCCCAATCTATTAAACTCCACTTCTACGATCTTGGCAGCTTGGTGTTTCTCAACAACATGTTTGGCCTATGGAGTGTTCAAATACGACCCCACTCAAAGCATTCTATCACTTTCCACCACAACTTCAGAATACTCCTTCTATTTATTCATCACTAGTACATGAATCTGATCACATAGCACATGATGTCCCTTCAGAAAGTCTCTCTGATACTCCTTCTCCAGGTTCTCAAGTCTCGAAATCACTACCTCTCTTATTCCAGAATCATCACAAGATGTTTCCCATGAGATACTTAATACTCATCCTATGATTATCCGAGCTCGAGCAGAAATCAGAAAGCCTAATCCCAAGTATATTTCTTGTCTTGCATCATCTGTTCCAGCAGAACCTAAGACAATAAGTACAACTTTGAAACAAACAGGTTGGTTGAAAGCAATGCAAGATGAAATCTCAGCTTTACAGCATAATAATACATGAACATTAGTTACTCCATCTCCTTATATGAATCTCTTGGGCTATAATTGGGTGTTTAAGTCCAAACTCAAATCTGATGGTTCTTTAGACAAATTAAAAGCATCTTTGGTAGCAAAAGGGTATCATCATGAAGCAGAGATAGACTATGTTGAGACATATAGTCCGGTTGTCAAGATTCCAACCATTCGTATTGTTTTATCTCTTGCAGTTACGAGAAGCTGGTCCATTCGACAATTGGATGTAAGTAAAACCTTTTTACATAGAGATCTTCAAGAACATGTCTATATGATGCAGCCCCCTGGGTTTGTAAATCATGAACATCCTGATTATGTTTGCAAACTTCAAAAAGCCTTGTATGAAACAAGTACCTCGAGCATGGTTCAACAAATTCAACTATTTTCTTCTGAATGTTGGGTTTTTCTGCAGTAACTCTGATCCATCCCTTTTTGTTTATCGCAAAAGATATGACATGCTTATTTTACTCGTATATGTTGATGATATGCTACTCACTTGAAGTTCCAGTGTTTTACTTGATCAATTGATTCAAAAACTTCACCAAAGCTTCTCAATGAAGGATCTTAGGCCCTTATAATATTTCCTTGGTATTCAAGTGCAGAATCATTACAATGGATTATTTCTTCACTAGCATCATTATGCTAATAAGATTCTCTCTCGCGTACAGATGTCAGAGTGCAAACCTTTGCCTAATCCTCTTCTGCTTAAACAGACTCTTACAGACTCTGGTTCTGCTCTATACTCTGATCCTACTTTCTTCAGAAGTTTAGTGGGTGCACTTTAATATTTAACTCTCACAAGGCCTGATTTCAGCTTAGCTGTAAATCTCATTTGCTAACGAATGCATCAACCTCTAGTTACAGATTTTAAACTTCTCAAGTATGTTCTGCGTTATCTGAAAGGGTACTTAGTCTCTTGGACTTTACATTCATTTTCACAGTACCTTTAACCTTCATGCCTACCACGATAGTGACTAGGCTAGTTGTAAGGAAACACGACGGTCGACAACATGTTTCTGTATTTTTTTAGAAGTAATTTGATTTCGTGCTCGGCTAAACGACAACCTACAGTTTTTCGTTCATCAACAGAGGATGAGTATCGGGCTATAGCCTCTTTAGCTGCATAATTGAGTTGGATCTCCTTTATGTTGAGGGATCTCGGTATTTTTCAGAAGCAGCCAGAAATAATACACTATGATAACTTGTGCGTTGTTCATCTTTCTTCAAACCTGGTATTTTATAGTCGTAGCAAGCACATTGAGTTGGATTACCATTTTGTTTGTGTAAAGATGGCCTTAGATTCTGTCATCACCAAACATATATCAGCCAATTTTCAGCTCGCAGATATATTCATGAAGCCCTTATCCAAAAAAACTTTTATTCCTTTACGCGTCAAACTGGGTCTTGGTGTTCTACCCGACACCAGTTTGATGGAGCATATTAATATATACAACCCAGATGCTGCAAGTGCCATTGAAGGAAAACTCAATTCTACAAAAAATGGAGGTGCAACATTTAGAAAATCAGAGTGACGAAGTAGGAAATACAACACGTGTTATTGATGGGAAAATGGCAATGATGTGGTGCCACTCATCCGATACATTAGAGTAAATAAAAGGGAATATTGCTGTTATAAACAGATTCACGTTGTTAGAAAATCTGTTATCTGTCGGTGACGTGTAGTCATTTATATCTTCTCTCTCTCTAATTTTTCAGCTCTATAAATAGAGCATGACATTTGTATTGAAAACATAGAGAAAAAGAGAATGCATAACTTTTTACAGAAAACTTTGTTTTTCTTTCATTTGTTTTTCAATTGGTGCCTCATCCCATATAATCAATTAAGCTCTATTCAATAATTCTGCTAGCATAGCTCCTTATTTAATATTTTATGTTGATCCTTCATGCACATTAAGTGAAATTTTGAACCGAAAATGTGCAGTTCTTGCACTTGGAAGAAGTAACGCGACTATACCTGATAATGTAACTGGAATAATGATTTTTTTTCAGATTGTAGTTTTGAAATCAGTGTCCTATATACGCATATTTTTCCTTTTCAATCAGGACCATACATGAAAAATAACTTCCCAAATCCATACTCTACTAACTCTAAAACATCATTATAAGTTTTTTCTGATCCCCGTTCATATGTTAAAACATTTTCATATGCTTTTTCCATTCAACCGCCACATCAAACTGCATTTCTTGCCTTAACAATGTATTACATATTTTTTGCAGTATGGTTTTGTCCAATCTTAACATGTCAGGATAATTAGATAATGACTTATCATTCTCATTAGCAACTTCTCGATCTCAATGAGTGTGTATTGCTGTATTTCTGTATTTCTGTTTCAGACGATTGTAGATATTTAAATCCAAATTCCATTTGTTTTTTTTAAATGTCTTTTGCTAGAAACTTATAACAATCATTCCATAGATAAATAGGTTTATTAAATTCACAATTTAACAACAACGTAACAAATAGACAACATAGTTGAGATGGCAATTCCCAATTGGCAACTTCATTCATAAGCTTCATTCATAACTTGGCACCATCCACTATCTCCATCTAGAAGACCTCTAGCAATGCATGCCTCTTTACAATTTCTATGTTTGCATGACCAATATTCTACCCAATCCTACAAACTAACCCAAAACCAACCACTATAACAAAGAGAATAACAACACAATACCAGATATCCGAAGCGAAACCATCATAACGTTGGCTATTATGCAATTCAGGTGCTATATAATTTGAAGTTCTATATTTAGTAATGTAGAAGTTCGACTACTTGCTGGATGTGTCAAATGAGAGAAAGAAAACAGACATCTCGAGAAGGTAGAAAAAAGTTTCATCAAACATGAGAGATAAAGTAGAAGTAGCAGAGCTTACTTGCTAAGGCAAAACACTCAATCCGAAATCAGAAACCTTCAGATTTCTATAAGCATCGACCAAAAGATTTTCAAACTACATATGATGGAAAGGTTGAATCAGGTAAAAAAACAATTAGAAGTTTGGCAATAGTGTAAATAATTAAGGAAGAAATAACTGATAAATCAATCTGTTCAAATTAGGAATTTTTTCTCACGTAGATGGTTTTATGAACCATGTTTCCTCGATCCTTGATGTGTAACAACATCTGCAAAAAAAATGGCAGAAACATAAAAATGCATGTATCGTACCTTGAAATCGTGATCAATTTGGGGTATATGCTCCATGGACAAATGATAAAAATATCAAAGGATCGGAACTATAATTTAATATATGAAAAATCCAGCCGTAAAGTATCGTTCTCTATTTTGTTCTTGTCCACAACTTACAATTCTAAGACCAAGAAACGTGAAATACTAAGCATTTACCCACTTGGCATTCATGATCATTTGATGCATTAGACTCCAAAGCAGCCCTAACATATCGAGCTACTGCTGCATAAACCATCATACTTTTGCAGCAATTGTAGATGTTCAACTGAAAGTCATCCTCAATAGTTCAATTCCAATAAACAATCAAACTGTGCAGCCTAAACTTGAATCATTCTTCTAAAATTTCAATGGATTGGTTCGCAGGACCAATATTCTACTCAATCCTACAAACCAACCAAAAACCAACCATTATAACAAAGAGAATAACAACACAATACCAGATATCCAAAGCGGAACCATCATAACTTTGTCATCTACAAAGTGGCTAATGATAGGGAAAAACCGGCAGGAAAACAACACCATAACAATATTCGATTGATAAAGACGAACACTCAAATCAATCACCTTTTTGTCACAATTCAGAGCCAACCATTAGCCATCCCGTGTTCGAAAAAACTCCTAACAGCGTATCATGTTTCACTCCCTCCACTGATAATGACAAACCTTAACAAATATTGCGCATTGCAAAATCATTTTGTTCATTTTGCGTACAAAATGTCTAAATCGATCAAAATACACAAATTCAAAATCCAAAACTAACAAAAATACGCAAAACATAAACAAGGCAAAGAATAGAAATTAACATGGAGCACAAAACATGATAGATTATCAGTTATTCATTCTATTTCCACATGAAAAGGGAAGAAATATAAATGAAATTAGGGGTATATACCGTCCACTGTCCACCACCGAAAGTGTTATTACCGAATACATCTATTCCCATGTAGACATCGTATTTTCTAACTCCGGCAACTTCAGCTGATAATTTCGGGGTAGTTTTCCTGAAATATACACACTCATGCATAAGAAAAACGCAGAGAAGGAACAGATACGAAACAATTATCAAGATAAAGGAAAACCTTCCACATATAGTTCATGAAATGTCATCGCAAATGTCAAAGAAAGGTTTATTCATTTCATTCAGTTGATCTTGTCATTCAAGATAACCACAAACAATGACACTATTATACATGCAAAGATGTATCAGATTAAACAACAAAGAATTTAGAAATAGAATAGTCATTTAACACAATGATAATTTCTGAAGACTCACCATATAACCAATGCCCCAGGCACAGACAAATGCATGACCTTTGTTAGATGGCATAAAAATTCTTTCAGATTCACAATTTGTTCTTCATCTATTTCGTTCTCAATATTGATTTGCAAGTGGCAGTTATGTCATACATAAAGGAGTGATTGTGGATGATTATTAGAACTGAAAACAAAACCGCACCAACCACTCGTCAAATCCTAAAACTTAAGCAAGCTCAACGAAGCGCTCTGCATAAAGAGGAACACCCAGTTTAATTTCCACTTAAAAGAACTCTAAAAAATCAACTGTAAATATCATACCTGGTAAACATATTGTCGTAGTTCTTCGTTGTCATCCTCAAAGTGTGGCTTCCTCCACCCGAACATCACACATCTAAAGCTCATTGTCTTTTTTCGTGACAATTTCCAATTCAATGGCCTACAAAAAACTATTAAACGGTTCCAGAATGATGTTACAACCTCATTCAGAAATGTGTATATAAAAAAAATAAAGTGAAATTGTCATCTTCAAAGTGGCTAATGATAGGGAAAAACCGACAAGAAAACAACACCATAGCAATATTCGATTGATAAAGAGCACTCAAATTAGTCACCTTATTGTCACAATTTAGAGCCCACCATTAGTCATCCCGTGTTCGAAAAAACTCCTACCAGCGTATCATGTTTCACTCCCTCCACTGATAATGACAAATCTTAACAAATATTGCACATTTCAAAATCATTTTGCTCATTTCGCGCACAAAATGTCTAAATCGATCAAAATACACAAATTCAAAATCCAAAACTAACAAAAATACACAAAACATAAACACGACAAAGAATAAAAATTTACATGGAGCACAAAACATGATAGATTATCAATTATTCATTCTATTTCCACATGAAAAGGGTACAAAGATGTATTAAATTAGGGGTGTATACCGTCCATGTGCACCACCGACGATGTTCCTACCAAATACATCTATTTCCATGTAGACATCGTATTTTCTAACTCCGGAAACTTCAGCTGATAATTTCGAGGTAGTTTTCCTGAAATATGCACACTCATGCATAAGCAAAATGTTGAGAAGGAACAGATACAAAACAATTATCAAGATAAAGGAAAACCTTCCACGTATAGTTCATGAACATGCCATTGCAAATGTCAAAGAAAGGTTTATTCATTTCGTTTAGCTGATCTTGTCATTCAAGATGACCACAAACAATGACACTGTCAAACCTGCAAAGACGTATGAGATTAAACAACAAAGCATTTAGAAATAGTATAGTCATTTAACACAATGATAATTTCTGAAGACTCGCCATATAACCAATGCCCCAGACACAGACAAATGCATGACCTTTGTTAGATGGCCTAAAAATTCTTTCAGATTCACAATTTGTTCTTCATCTATTTCGTTCTCAATATTGATCTGCAAGTGGCAGTTATGTCATACATAAAGGAGTGATTATGGATGATTATTAGAACTGAAAAACAAAACCGCACCAACCACTCGTCAAGTCCTAAAACTGAAGCAAGCTCAGCGAAAGAGGAACACCCGGTTTAATTTCCACTTAAAAGAACTATGAGAAATCAACTGTAAATATCATACCTAGTAAACATATTGTCGTAGTTCTTCGTTGTCATCCTCAAAGTGTGGCTTCCTCCACCTGAACATCACACATCTAAAGCTCATTTTCTTTTGTTGTGATAATTTCCAATTCAATTGCCTACAAAAAGCTATTAAACGATTCGAGAATAATGTTACAACCTCATTTAGAATGTCAACAACGCAAGCCTGAAAGTGTCAACAATCTGCAGTTTCCTCGTCACCCATTCCTAGTGACTACTCATCGCGAAGAAAAAGAAGAAGAAACCCAAATATTCTCGCTTCCCTCGTCCAATAGCCACGCCTCAATGTTTCTTAGTCAACCTTGTCTCCATCGATCTCCCAAAGCAATCGCCTTCAACTTCCTCAAACCCCATATAGAGCAACCAAACCTTCAAAAAGATTGTACAAAAGGAACATTTGAAAAGGCAAGAAGTTAAAGAGTGGAAACCTCGATTTACAAAATAATTTAAGCAAAAAGGGTTTTATAACTTGTTTCCCCGTGCAACGCTCTTGCTCGACAATGCATGAGCCACCGAAAATCAGCAAAATCGACCGATCAACAACCATGCCTCAACATTGCTTACTCACCATTGTCTCCATCGATCTCACAAAGCAATCGCCTTCCACCTCCTCAAATCCACTCTCTGTTTTGACCCAAAAAGATAGGCATGCCATCAGGATCCTAGGACAAAGCTCCTCAAGAACGTGATCCCGATTCAGAAGTGGTATACAGATAATTTGAACAAAAGAAGATATGTTTGATCGGGTTTGAAGATGAAGAGTGATGCAGGAACATGAAGACGAATAGTAAGGAAGAAAGGATGAATCTAAAAAAACGGATGTTAAGGCTGATCGGTCTGAAAGAAATGATAAATGGCTGAACAAAGAGAAAGGAGGAAGAAAAAAATACTCCTTTACATATATATATATGATTATTTTAATAATTAAAATTAAAATGAAAATAATATCTTATATAATCTAAAACAAAACCCCTAGTGAACAGTAAAAATGTCACGTGTCACGTTTTCGACCTTTGGATTTCATTTTTAGGTGTGCTGGCATTTATTGGCCATTAGATCAACAACTTCTACTGTTTGGAGAAGTTTCTGATTTTCGACCCTTGGATCCTCACACGCTCTAACGATCTCCACCGTTTATTCTTCATTTCTTTCTCTCTCTCCTCCTAACCTTCTCACCGTATATTCTTCATTTCCTCTCTCTCTCCTCCTAACCTTCCGAGAACCTAAACCTAAATTTTTCTCTCCATGTTTTCCCCCTTTCTTTCTTCCATTACACCGGCGGGGCAGACGAGACCTTGCGGGAGGCTAGGCCGGTAGTCGAAGCTAGACGGGTAGGTGAGGCTAGGCGAGGCCGTGCAGGGTGAGGCGAGGCGGGTGGGGAGGGGACCGGAGGCGCGGGGTGAGCCCGGGGGTGCGGGGTGAGGCGAGGCGGGTGGGGAGGGGACCGGAGGCGCGGGAAGAGCTAAACCTAGATTTCCTCCTCGATGCTTCCATCCCTTTCTTCGATTACACCGGTGGAGGAGGCAAGACCGGGGTAGGTGAGTAGGCGAGGCGGTGAGGGAGTCGATCGGCCGCCGCACGGGGTGAGTCGAAGCGGGTAGGGAGGGGACTGGAGGCGCGGGGCGACGTGCGGGGCGACGTGCGGCGGATGGGTAGGGGAAGCGCGGCGGTTAAGGTAAAGGGAAATAAGAAGAACTAGGGTTTTCCTTTTCCAAAAATCATAAACATTAAAAAAATAAAAAAAATCATAATTTATTAAAAAAAAGAGGAAAACACGACGGTTAAGTAGAAAGAAGGGATTTAGGGTTTTCATTCAAAAACATAAATATTAAAAAAAATTTAAAAAATCATAATTTATCTAAAAAAATCATAAATTATTTTAAAAAATCATAAATTATTTTAAAAATTTATTATAAACTACATTCATAAATTATTTAATTTAATAAACATATAACGAAAATTATCTTCAATTTAATATTAAAATTAAAAAAATTAAATATTATTTAAATATTTTTATATATATATAAATAAAACTTTTTTAAGTTTTTATATCAAATTTTGTAAAAAAAAAACTCTGCCGCGCATAACGCGTTATGCGCGTACAACGCTAGTTTAAAAATAATAAAAGATCTCGAATGTTCATATGATATAATTATTGCTATTAAGAGCAGCTTATTCATCCTTAGCAAGCACGACTCTACATATAAACTACGTGTCGTTTCTGGATGACAAAACGACGTGCGCTTCGTGCTTCCCGCCAACAACAAAAATCCCCAAATGAAAAGACCTAACCGTGTGAGTTGCTCGATCACTCTTCTGCTGTGGCTATGGCGGCCAAAAGGCGCAAGAAGAAGCGCTGCACTTCAAAAGCCGGTAACGGTGACGATGGGTCTCCGAGTTTATTGCGGTCCCTTGCTTCGACGATCGCGTCCTCACAGGTATTAAGTTATGCAATGCGCTTAATACGAACAATCAAACATAAAGTACTCCTTTTGTTATTCCAATTTTGTTCAATATTTTGGAGGTTGAACCTGTTCATGGCA
The DNA here is from genome assembly GCA_036759665.1 of Gynandropsis gynandra. NCBI lineage: Eukaryota > Viridiplantae > Streptophyta > Magnoliopsida > Brassicales > Cleomaceae > Gynandropsis > Gynandropsis gynandra. Next base: position 5,482,391 of record CM071869.1, read on the forward strand.
TAAATCAATCGAGGGTTTTTCCAGATGCTTTTAATTCGCTTACTGGGTAGTGCTTTGATTATCCAGAGTGTCCTGGAATTGGGATGTTTTATATTAAAAAGATCGTCTCTTACGTTGAATTCTCTTCTTAAATTCCAGATTTCTCAGAAGCCCATCTTGAAAAGTTTGCGGTTTCTTCTGGCTCATTTATCATTAATTCAGCCAATATGTTGGGATCAGTGTGATGCCGTCTCGCATTCTTTGAATATCGATCCCAATGGAGAGGAAATAGAATTCAAGTACGAGGATGTTCATTTTCTCTCCGATGTTTTGTTTACGGAACTCGATAGAAAGCTCAAAGAACTATTCTCTACTTTGTGCGAACAGAATGAAGAACTATCTGTCACACATATTAATGCACAAGAAAGTATTGAAGAAGCAACATTGTTGCTAAGATGCTGTATGAACATGATTACCCTACTTATAACCAACCAAGAGGTGGTATTGGAGAAAGCAAAAGCTCTTCTCTCAGTTCTTAGTAGATTGATTTCTGCAAAACTGCGAGTAAGGAATGGGGATAAGGCATTTGTATTGACACATTCTGTCTCATGTGGGTATACGGAGAACAATGATCATCATGCAACTTCCATCGCTGGAGATTTTGTTTCCTCCATATATTTCCCAGGACATTCTGATCTTTGCCATTCATTTCTTTGTACAGGGCTTGAGGTAATTTATGACATTGTTTTTTGTATGTCACTTTTGGTGGTTAAAATCTCTTTTCCTTGAACGAAATGATCATGAAGCGCGTTGTTTGTTGCTATAACTGGGACAAGTGCATAGAAGATAAATCCTTTAGCTATACATTGAAGCAAGAGTTAGACATATGCATGCTAATAGAGGTGCTTTAGCTCAATCCAATGAATTTATTTCCTCCCCTATTGTCAGTCCAATGAATTTACTGGTGCCTTCTCATAAATAGAATTCCGATAAAGTAAAACCTTTCAGCATGACTTTTTTTGTTTGGCAATGTTTCATTTCAATTGGCATGAAGCCTTTAATTTCAGTGTGTAGCCATGTTCTTACAATTTTCATTGTGCATTGTTTTTGTTGGTTGTCATTGCAGTTTAGATGACGCTGTGATAGTAAATTTAGTGCTTTCTCAACTTTGTTTTGGTTGAAACTATGCTTTGTGTGATATTTTTTTACCATGCATTTGCACTGGTATTAGAGAAAGTCAAGTTTATTTCTAAAAGTTCTAGACAAGAGAAGTTTAATAATCTTTTAGGTTCTATCGCCCTCTGTTCCGTCCCTAAATTTTTCTGTACTGTGTATGTACAGGTTTTCGTGGATGAGATTTTGGTGAATAAGTCGATAAGAGATCTAATTTTGCTAGTCGATTCTGCATTTTCCTCAAGTAGACTTTTCAGTATTCATGCTTTTGGATGGTCTGGTTTGGCAAGTGTGCTGGAAGTGGTTTCTGCTCATTTCATTCTCTCACTTTCTAGTGAGAAAATGATTAACGCATTCATCGATAGATTATATTGGAAGCACCAAAATGAATTTGGAACTCCTCATATAAGCTTGAATGCAGCTTTATCCTTGCTGCTCAACCCTGTGATACTCTCGACCCCAAGAGTGTTTCATGCATATGTTGTTCTGCTGCTTAAGGATGCCATTGGTATTGATGTACCTTCTCGTATCAAGGGATTAGATCTTCAGCTTATTGGACGCTATCTTGATGCATTTGAAAGGTCAGTTGTTTTATACACAAGGCAGACGCGTAATTTTGACAAGGGTGACAATGATATTGGTGAAAATGCCACATCTGGGAAACATTGTGGTTCAGAATGTAATACTCAGATGGCTTTTGAACATCTTCTTTTGCCGTCAACACTGGAGAAGGTTAATTATGTTATAATGAAGCTTACTGATTCTTGGGGTTCATACCTGAGTAAAATCTCAAACAGAGAAAATGCTGAGCTGGTTGCTTCTTCTTTTGCATATGCAAAGGAAAGCTTATATGTATTTGATAACTCTTTTTCGGAAGTGATGTTGTCGCAGATCTTGTCCATTCTTGGTTGCATGATACTTAGAGCTTGTTCTGATGATGTCATGGATTCTGTGTTGCAAAAAGGCAACAAAGGAAGTATGCACGATATTTATCTTCTTGTATCTTCTCTGAAATTGATGAGTTGTTCAATGCTGCAAGCAATTTGGTGTCTCAAGGAAGGTAAAAATCGGCTTTCATCTAAAGCCACAGGAGGGTTTCAAGCTAGCAAGGAATACAAAGCCATGATGGACATTGTTCAACGTTTCGAACAGTTTAGCGTTTCGTTACCCAGTCAAAGTTTCTTGCGTGATAAAATGGAACAGGGTCCTTTAAAACACGTGAAGTCCAAGTGGATGCTTATACATTTTTCAGGCTTACTTTCTCTGAGCTATGCTCATAAGCTTGACTTCTTGATGAAAGACTCGATCTTTGCTATGGTGATATCTCTGTATTTGTTTATCCTGGAAGAGGGCGACTTGAATGCGCTAAGGGATTTAATGGTTGAGTCAGGAGCATCAGTATTGGTCTCATCTGGCGATTTTGCTACCTTGTTTGCCTCTGATAAAACTACAGAGGTAAACTCTACTCATTGCGAGCTTTTTGGATCCATTTCTTCTTTTGACTCTTTTATAAATATGTCGTTAATGGAACAGGTTGCAGCAGACAGAAAATCGAGCCAGGCAATTGCATTGAAATTTCAGAAAATTCGAACCTTGTATTTGGGGTAAGTGCGATAGAATTGTTAAGCCTCTCAGTGTAGCAAAGGGTTTCTGTCACTTGATATAGACCCCCAAACCTTGTGCGTATAATCTTTTCCTGTTTCAGCTATCGTTGAAATCTCTTTCGAATCTCTTACTGGTTTTGCATTCATTTCGTTGGCTGTACAGTAAGGTCTCTCGGGCAGACTCTCGAAATACTGATCAACCAAAAGATGCAAAGAATGGTTCAGTTCAACAAGATATGGACTCTGCAGTTGGGGTTGAGGAGGAAAGCTGCAATGGGGAGAGGTATCTTAGGTGTATAGTTGCAAGAGGTGGCCTGAGATCTTCTGACATCGAAGACTTGTCAGATTTCATCGTGTGCGAGCCGCAGAAAGATTATTCGGATTGGTTAAAAGGGAGAGAGCTGTTTCGGCAACGATGGAAATCAGAGAAGATGGCAACCTATAGATGGAAGAAGAAGAAGAAAGCTTGGACAGATAACAAACGGAAGATAACTTCACTGTCTTAATTTAAAAGGGTTGTTTCGCAATCACTGAAAATTGAGGGCTTTCCGGAAAGAAACGGGAAATAGAGGGGCCGATCTCAATTGTTCCAAAAGAGATAAAGTTAAATGTAAATGTATGTTTTGTTGTCAACACCTTACAAAGGAGCATGATTCTTGATGGGGTGTAAAACATTTAAATATATATATTTATATATGATTCTGTATTCGAATTAAAATTTTGATTATTATTCGATTAAAATTTGATCTGTATTTACATAAAATGATTTTATGAAAAAATATTTTGAATAATTTTTCAAACCTTTTTGTATTGATATATCCAAAATCTTTGATAATCCACAAATACTTTTACCTTTCCTAAGAATTATTTTTCTAATACAACTAAAATCAATATAATTTTTATTTTTTTTCTTAATGATTTTTTTTTGTTTTGAACAATGTTTACATGTATATTTCTTCGTAACATTTTATTTGATTAGTCTTATTATAATAAAAATACACTATCTATTACCACTCGAGAATTCTACTTCGGTTCTCTCTCGATTTTGACTTTCATCCGATTCTCTTATTCTTTTAGTTTTAATCTATTCTCTCTCAATAATTTGTGTTAAACCGATTAACTCATTGATTTTGATCCATCATCTGATTCCTCTATTCAAATTAGTTTCATCTTATTCCATCAAATTATTCAAATTTTTCAGAAATCCCTATATTAACAAAATGTTAACAGTATATTAAATCCTATTAAAATACCAAAAACTCGATTTTAAAACCCGAATAATATTTTGAAATCTAATAATCATAAAATACACAACTTAAAAAATTTGAAACTAAAATTATAAAAAATCTACATTATCGAATAAGATAAGTTATCAAATATTGTTTGATGTAATATTAGGATTTTATATAATTGTTTTCAATTATTTAGTTTTTGACTTTTGAATTGAAATCCATTGTGTTCCAGTTTTAAAATCGATTTTTTATGAGTTTATTAAGATTTAATGGGTTATTACTATTTAATTAATATATGAAGATTTTGGTGAAATTTGAACAATTTGAGATAAATAGGATCATAGATAAATTTCAAAGGAAAAAATAGGACGAACTATCAAAGTAAAAATCAGAAGGAAAAAATAATTTTTTAGGAAAAATAATAAGATTAAATGTCAAAATCAAGAAAAAAATTAGATAGAAGGCTAAAATCGAAAGTAAAATCTCTAACAGAGGTAGTATCCAGTTTATCTGATAACCGTATATCATTAGTAATGTCATTTTGGATTGGTTTTAATGGATTAATCTAACCCAACCCATTTAAAATATATATGGATTTTATTAAATGAGTAATAAAATTATACGAGTTAATTGGATAGTACCCAATTAGATTAAATTAATGGGTAAAATCCATTTAGCCCATTAACTTATACATCTCTATCGATATCTTCACACACTCACGCTCACCCTCACCTTTGTCTGATTTAGACGCTCTTTACTATTCCTTCTTTGATTCGCTCGCTCCTTCTCACTGGTCGCTCGCTCCTTCTCCGGTCATTGAGCTCCTTCTCTGATCGAAAACTAGACATCGGTTTATTTGCTAAAGCTTACCAAAATAATTATTCGAAGTCGAAATCAATTAACACATCTGTTAGAACTTAGAGCTTTCACATTTCTACTGAACTTTGTAGTAACTAGGTGATCCTAGTTTGCCTCAGAAGTGTTTTTGACACATCCTCCCTTGATAATTGTAGAAAGTATGTTTGGAAATTCGGATTTTGGAGATGTACCGACATAGAAAATATGTTTGCAAATTCACATAAAAAGTTATAACTAATATATAAACGATTTACGTCAATCCATTGATATTTGTTTTACAATGTGATCGTCATTACCAATGAGGAGTGAAGAAAGTACCAATGAGGCGTCATTATTACCGAATGAGTCTATGGAAACAAATGATCAAGTAAGTACTCGAAAACGATGGCGTTCTTAATTCTTCTTTTCGATCAATATAAAGTAAATCAATGGTTCCAAGTTCTTTACGATGAGATACAAGTCTAGATTGATGTCTCCAAATGAAAAGGAATAAACTTGATGGCTTTAAATGTAAGTTATCTTTCTTTTGAATTTGTGTTTTTTATATAATATATATAATTTGATTAAAATGATTTAAATACAAGTTTTCAAAACGTATGAGAAAAGTGAAGCTACACAAGAGGAACGAACTGCTTTGCAAATATATTTGGAGGACAAAAGGTTAGAATTGAACGAATTTGATGATATCGATGTTTTATAGTTTGGGAAAACCATAAATATCGTTACAGAGACTTAGTTCGGATGACTTGCGATATATTTAGCATTCCAATCATTATTTAGCATCGGTTCTCGTTTTTTAAGCAAATATAAAAGCTATATTCATTCTTCTAATGTCAATATATTGATTTGTACACGAAATTGGTTGATTGGATATGAACTTTGCGAAAACGGTAAATCACTTATTAGTACGTTTATTTTAATTAAAATATATTATGTTTTTAATTGATAGGTGACGATAGTTGTATTGACGAAGTTGATGTTGTTGATGATTATGATGTTGAAATTAAGGATGACGAGAAAAATGATGAAATTTAATGGTTATATCGAATATTTTTAAATAGAATTTGTTAAAAATTAATCAAAAAATTTTATTTTCATGAATTATCGGTTTAGTTATATATAAAATGAAAATATGACGATTATATCAATACTTTTAATAATATCGTACATTTTATGTTCCTAATTTATTGTTTGGAATATTGATACATTAATTATAATATCTAATATATATATATATATTTAATATTAAATGAATAAAATATATATGCATAATATTATTTATATCAATAAACCCGCTATTAAATGAATGAGTATTGGTAAAAAAAAAACCATTTACATCTATAAAAGGTGATTTAGTTAATTTTGTACAAAGACAAAATAATCTATTAGTATAATAATTCACCCTTGGTCATTTTATATATCAAACTAAGGAAATTCATAAATTGAAAAAGATATAAGGAATCATATTCCAGTCACGAGGGCTGCTGCTGAACAAGGAGGTCTCAAGCTCCATCGTCCCTCTCTCTAATTCGCTGTTTCTTGCTCTAGAAATCAATGGCGGCGGTGGCTGTTGCAGCGGTGGCCGGAGCAACGGCGACATGCGGGTTTCCTCAGGCGTATCTGGAAGGGAAGGAGGTGAAGGAGACGCGTTCGCTGATATCGGAGCTTTGCCGGCATTTTTACGGTCTCGGTTGGGTCTCAGGAACTGGAGGAAGCATCACGATCAAGGTCCACGATGACGCTATTCCTAAATCTCAACAGCTCATCGTCATGTCGCCTTCAGGTCCGATCAAAGCCCCTGATTTAACTTGTGGGTTTTCTGATTTTTTATTTTGCTTTATGAGCTTGGGTTGATTTGTAATTTGCTGTTTCTTCTATAGTCTTCAGTTTGCTATTGAACTTTACTTCTCCATTTCTTTGAGTGAAGTTTGAGCTTAAATTGATGTACTCTCACTGAAAAGGTTTTCGTTGCTCAAACGTGTAGTTGTGTTTTTTTTTTATCGGATCTCAAGTTAAAACTGCAGTTTTTGGTCAATCTAGCTGCAGATAATCGTTTCAAAAGGGACATCTGCGTAGCTAATTATGTTTTGTAATTATGTTTTTGTGTGCTTCATGGCTCTCTAATTGTTTCTAGTTTTATAGGTGTTCAAAAGGAGAGAATGCAACCAGAGGATATGTACATTTTATCTGCGACCGGAGCGTTCTTATCTCAACCATCCCCCAAGCCATACCCAAATAAGCTTCCCAAGTGTACTGATTGTGCTCCTCTGTTCATGAAGGTTTGGTTTTGATACTCGCTAGGAAGGTCAAAGCTTTTTCTTTTATGAAGCTTTTTAAGCTATTGGTTACCACTTTTTCTCCCTTTTCTTCTTTGGTGATGTGAGCACATTATTTTTTCTTTTAGAGTATGCTTGATGATGAAAGAATCTTAATGTTTTGATTGAAGAATTAGGCTACAGTTGCAGCGTCAGAGTTGACTTGGTTGTGATGATCATGTTATCTAGTTCTCTTTCACAGTCTCCATCTCTCTTTTTTTTGGGATAAAAAAGAGAAACAAATAAGATAGATTCGGTATAGTGCATGGTCGTGACGGTCAGTTGAGAAGCGTGCTGCTTCTCGTCTGGTAGCATTATTCCTTTCGACCCATTTTATCACGAGATCATATTCTGCGATTAGCAAGAAGTACTTCGATTGCTAATGATTGTTGGATTGCAATCAGCAAAAAGCGCAGAACCAATATTTTTCTTTGGGAAGAAGATCACTAAAACTTGGTTACAAGGTTAAATTTGTCCAATATGAGTCCTACCCCACTTTGGATGTCTCGGTGGGTTTCTTGGACCCATACGACCTTCAGTTTATGGCAGTGGCAGTATGTTATTCAGCCGGGTGTTGATAATCTGGGAATAAAAATGAATTCGGTTTTCCATTGAAATGTAGGGGTCCATTTGTTGATTTACTTAGAAGAGTTTGGTTGTAGATTCTTTCTACTATTGCCAGAATTACCTGGAAAATTAGATAGATCTTTTTTATTGGATTGATATTACCTTTGTGATGCCTTTGCAGCAAGATAATAAATTATCAGGTTGAACCTTTCTTCTTGGACTTCTATTAATATATTAGATAATCGGATAGATCTTCTTCCATCGTCCACTTTTATTTTTTATTGTTTTTCTTTAATTTACTTGTGTTTGGAGCATCTCTAGTGATCTACTTCAATGCTAAGTGGAATTTGCAAACTTGACTCGGATCTGTACATTGCACAATAGTTCGACTTTGTACTTGACCAATTGTTTGTTGCGGTTTGCCTGTATAAAAGACTATTTCATTTAACAGACGCCTCATTTTGGGATTAGAAAGTAGCATCAAAATTATTGACACTGATAAAATCATCACTACGTTGGAACTGTTGTAGCTCCCACTTTCTGTTAGTTTCCTCTTATGAGGTCATGTCTATGGTTGTACAGGCATACGAGATGCGAAATGCTGGAGCTGTTATCCACAGTCATGGCATGGAATCTTGTCTTGTGACGATGCTTAATCCACAGGCCAAAGAATTCCATGTAAGCTGCCCTTTACCTTTTGGGATGAAGTTTAATTATGTGCTCAACCTGAATTGAATGCTTTCCCATTAATATTTAGGTTTTCTTTCCCTTCCTTTTCCCTGCAATTGACATCTCTGTTGAAATCTAGACATTTCTATCTCTAAATAAAGTTGGGCATTAGTTCATCTGAACAAACTTGTTCAGAAGGTTGCCTTCATCATACTTTCGAGTTCCTTTTATAGCAAGTGCAGTTGAGCTCTGCAACCAGGTATTTTGGTACCGTTATTCGTTCTTTTGTTCATCTGAATATCAGCTTGTTTGATGTGTTGCAGATAACACACATGGAGATGATAAAAGGGATACAAGGTCATGGGTATTACGATGAACTTGTTGTCCCAATAATAGAGAACACAGCTTATGAGAACGAACTTACAGATTCTCTTGCTAAAGCTGTATGTTTCTTTACACTCAATCACTAAACCTGCTTGTTTATTTGCATCGTTTATGGAAATTTCCTAACTTCACAGTTTTTTTCTTTTCTTTAGAGGGAATTTGATTGTTTATATGAAACAGTAGAATTTCATTTTGATAGTTTGAACTTTTTTGCTCCATTTCAGATAGAAGCCTATCCGAAAGCAACAGCTGTACTGGTACGCAATCATGGAATTTATATCTGGGGTGATTCTTGGATCAGTGCTAAGACTCAGGTTTGTGAAAGTTTCTTATATTCCATTGAAGTCAAAAGACCAACAATATGTCATATATCAATCTTACATTTCGTTGGAGGATCATTTGCTTTACTTTCTATCCAAAATTTTGGCTGTTCTCTGTTCCAGGCTGAATGTTATCATTATCTTTTTGACGCTGCCATCAAGCTTCATCAGCTGGGTTTGGATTATTCTACTCCTGACCATGGACCTATTAAGAAAACCATAGTTACACAGAATTCAAGTTTCACAAATTTGTCTGTGAAAGCCACTACTAAAGATTCACAAAATCAATCTGAATCACCACTGGTAAAAGCTGCTGCTAAATAGTCGTATTATTTGCTGGAATATTTTGGTTATGGATTTCTAACTTGTGATTTGGGTTCTTTGGAATTTCATTTTTCATTTGGGAAGTATATAAATATAAAGTCTATAATTTGTTTGGTTGCAGCGATGCATTGTCCTTGACATTGAGGGGACGACCACTCCCATAACATTTGTAACGGATGTTCTCTTTCCTTATGCTC
>CM071869.1:5492019-5509584 GCA_036759665.1 Gynandropsis gynandra
GTTGGGAAGCATTTGCATGCAACATATGATACTGCAGAAACTCAGGAGGACATCAGATTGTTGCGCTCTCAAGTAGGATTCTTTCTCCACAACTTTCATTATAATATTTGTTCTTAATCTCTGTGATTCTTAATCTTTAGTGGTTTGATGAAATACCATATACACTATTTGTTTACCTACTCCTAGTATTCATGCTGATTTTAGTTGATCTTGTAATCAAGTCATTTAGGTTCCTGTATGGTAACTATAAAAACATATGCTGCAGGTTGAAGAAGATCTTCGACAGGGTGTTAGTGGATCAGTTCCCATCCCTCCTGGTGATGCGGGAAAAGACGAGGTCATTGCTGCTGTGGTCTCTAATGTGGAGGCAATGATAAGAGCTGATAGAAAGATCACCGCTTTGAAAGAATTGCAAGTGAGGAAAAATTGGATTCTATTGGAAAAATAAACCCGAAAAGTTCATTCTTGAGTATTGAATAAGGCAAATACTTTTGTTGTGCAGGGTCACATATGGCGAACTGGGTTCGAGGGTAATGAACTGAAGTCAGCTGTTTTTGAGGATGTACCTGAGGCTCTTGCGAAATGGCATTCTTCGGGAATTAAAGTACATACTATACTTCTTGCTGATATATTTCCTCTCCAAATTACCCTTCACAAATGCTGAGATCATAAAATTTTCTGAATAGCTACAAGGATTATTCGTCGATGACCCTTTCTACTCACTAAGCCATTAGTAAACCATGTATATGGCCTTGCGGCGTAGAACTTACCCTTATATAAAGATGCATCAAGCTACTATCTCTTTATAATATATTTCCATGTGACAGGTTTACATTTATTCCAGCGGCAGTAGATTAGCGCAAAGGCTTCTCTTCGGAAACACAAACTATGGAGATCTGAGAAAGTATCTCTCTGGTTTTTTTGACACTACAATTGGGTAAAGATCTGAATCTTCCCTTAAGATTCATTACATCACTTAGCCTCAATTCAACTAAAGTCTCTTCCCTCTTGTTCGCAGGAACAAAAAAGAAAGTCGGAGTTACAAAGAAATCACAGAGACTCTTGGAGTCGATAATGCATCAGAGATATTGTTTGTCACAGATATCTACCAAGAAGCAACAGCTGCTAAAGCCTCAGGTAAACACTTCATTTTGCTTGAGAAATCAATGAAATTTCATGAACTAACATCATAATTCGACATCTTACAAAGGTCTCGAGGTGATAATATCAGTTCGCCCTGGAAACGCTCCCCTCCCAGAGAATCACGGGTTCAAAACGATAACGTCCTTCTCGCAGATCTAAAAGGTTATTCGGATCCTCTACATATTTGTATGACAGTTTGAGCACAATGGGCAATCAGCTTTATCAATAAAACTACAAAAAGCTTCAAACTTTGTACTCTTTTATGAACTTGGTGTTCACCGCATTGAACCTCCGTTACTAATACTATTCATTACCTATTCACTCATTTTTTAAGCGAATTTTCTCAATCCTTTTTACTCACACTTAATCTACAGTTGAGAATATTTTCCTTTCAATATTTATTTTAAGTGTATAAATACTTTTTCCCCTTAAAATGTGAAGTGAGCAAGATATTTTGGAGGAGAGTAAAAAGAGAGGTGGCTTTTTATTTTTAATTTCATTTTTTATCCAAATGGGTGTTGTTGCTTGTAATGTGAAGCAAAGGTGATTTATCCTTTTGCGTGGTTTTCAACTCTCATCATAACGGACCACTTATTTGGTCTTTTACTTTCTCTTTTTTTTTTCCATTTTCTTTTTTTTCTTCCATAATAGTTATATTTATATTTTCAAGTCAAAAGAAAAAACCGACCAAAAGAAGAATGAAACACAACGTATCAACAAAGAATAAGAACAAAACTGAAAAAGAAAAGTGAAAGACCAACGTGCTTGCATGATTGCGTTCGAAAACTCTAAAGTCTTCCAACAAAAATATTGAAATATGATTGAATCGCTCCAACAATCGTAATCTCAGTGTTGGAAATTCTTACCACACTCTTACCTCATGCAAGTCTAGTGTTTGAATCATCGGAGATTTAAGATAATAACCCTCATGAAATTCACATTGATCCATTAGGTCAAAAAGATAAAGGAAGAATGAGAAGAAGAGGCTATAACATACTATGTAATAATAAAACCGAGAAAGTCAACAAAAAATGTAGAGCAAATGCGTACGATATGAATCATCTATCATAGATCATGTAATAGATTGGTCGCTCGAGCTCAATCTCTGTGTGTACGAGATGAATCAGAAGATAGTTTGGGCGAAGTGATGGGGAAAAGAGGCAGTAGCTGAGGCTCAGGGTCCCGTGGAGTGGAAATAGGAGATGGATGAAGATAAAACCCTTTTTCAGAAATGGCTTTTTCTTCTACAGATGAACAAGATGATGAGTTTCCAAGGGACAAAGGCGATGCCTTGTTGAAGGGGTCATCGTTGCTTAGAGGTGTTACAGGGCTGTTAAGCCCTAGCTTTGGAAAATCAAGCATGCTTGGAGACAGCAGAACCTCCGAGTTCCTTGGTGAGAATCTTGGGCTGTGACTGTGACTGTGACCACCATGACCATGATTGTTCCCTGTGAACATCAATCTTGGAGAATTATGGACCCTCAACGTGTTGATCATGAACATGTTGTTAATGTTGCTGTTGCTACTGCTGCTGCCGTTGTTGTTGTTCTGTCTTCTCTCGTAGAGTTTGAAGCTGTTGGTCTTTTTGATCGGCGGGATCGAGAAGCCTCCCTTGTTGCTTCCCGGAGGTGACAATGACGGCGATTCTTGATGCTTCGAGGTGGTCTCCGACGAGCCAGTGAGCATCTGAACAACATGTTTGAAAGTGGAAGTGTCTGCTTGAACAAACGTGGTCGGATAAGGATTTGAAAGATGCTCAGATCTTGTCTGAGCCTGGATCTGTGGTCGTGGACTCTCTTCTCCTCTCGTAGCCATGATTACAGAAGAAGGGTTGTGAGTGTCTTCTGGTTCTATGTCCATGGATGTTGCAGAAACATCCATAGATATGCCTGTGAGAGGAGGAAAGACAATGATTGATGAAGGAGAAGAAGAGTGGAAGTTGCTAATGTGAAGAAGGATTTTATGTTATATTTGCGTGTTGTGAGGTGTCAATGGACCCATTACGTTCCTAAAATTTAGAAAGAAAAAAAATAAAAATATCATTCAGATTCTTGAATATATATTCTACGTACCATCACTTCTTTCATACCAATGCTTCATTATATTTTTATGAATTTCTAATATTCCCATTTTATGCTATTTTTTCTTTAGTATTTCTGATGGAATGTTTTTTGGTCCAGAAACGAAATCGTATATTTTTTTCTTTCAAATTTATATATAAATAAGAAACCATCTATTTTATACCTTTTTTTTATTTTGTTATCCAAAATTATTTATAATTTTATTAGAAATCATGATTTAGAATAACAAATTACAAGTTTGTATACAAAATAGATTATCTGAATGATTTCAAACAAATCATTTATATTTAGATTTACAAATTGATGCAAAAAATGGATGAAATTTAATTATCACTTATAAACATTACGAATTTGTACGATATATATATATTTATATATTGTGATAACATTCTATAGACTTACAAATTAACGCAATAAAATTTTCAACTTTTATAGTTATGAAAAATTGTGATTTCTTATCTATTTGTTTTCTTAAACTATATGGTCGTAATTGTTGAGTTAAAATTTTAACATTCATCGAATTTGAACAATTAATATAAATATAATTTGAAAATGCTAAAGTATATTACCAAATCGTTTTGATGGAGTTTTCACAATTCGAAAAGATTTTTTATTTAATTCAAATGGTTGTCCAAATACTACACACTTCATATGTCATGACCTAAAACTATTCTCACAATAATTCTAAGTTATGATTTCTCAAACTATTCTTCCACAAATCTTTAAACAAAGTGTCTAAGATTTGTGTAAAAACATTCATTCAAGTTCTTTGAAACCAACAAGCTTCTCAGTTTAAACTCTAATTTCTCTCTTGTATATTTTTGCTCAATATGTAATGGAGAAGATGATTTTCGTTCATGGTAGCAACCTCTTTTATATAGGTTTCTTTGATATGTTTGTTCAAATATATCCTCCATATTTATAGCCTCCTTGATATTCTCCGTGAAAATATCTAATTTGTTATTTCTTGGCTTGTTCAAGTTTGACCTATTAAAAATGAGACTTGATCAAATTTAAAATAAAAAACATCTCATTAACAATTTTTTTTTTATTTTATACTTATACAAACACATCTAACTGCATCATCCATATCTATCAAGGATTTAAAATTATCAAGCAATAACTATCCACAATGAATCTTTCTTTTAACTTCAATTCTTCACATCTTCTGATATTCTACATCACTAACAATTACGCATGCACTAGTATAGCTTCTCCCTGTTTGTGTGAATATAATAGCAAAGATTATGAGACCTACAAATAATTAAAACAAATTTGAAAAAAAAGGTAAGATAGCGAAAAGAATACTGTTGTAGTCCTTATCATCATCTTAACTTCTTTCCAAATTTATTGTTTACTTGGCTATCGATGAGTTTGTCTTTCTTTTTACAATTCCTACAGAAGATTAATTTTTACTCTTCGAAGCCATTTGAGTAGGATTTCTTAGAGAAATATTCAAATTTTAAAGAGCGAGATTCAACAATCAAGTTTGAATAGAACATATTCTGAACTTATTTTTCTCCCTTCATACCCAATAATTTTCAATTCTTTTTTTATTTTAAAAAAGTCAATAATTATTGCACAAGATATGACTCTAAACTTCAATGTAACTTATATTTAAAACACAAACCAATTCTTAAAAATATCTCTTTTCCCTTTTCATTGCTTTTTATTTTATTTTAAAACAAGCAAAATATATAACCGATTGTAAAAAGATAGTCAATGTAACACAAGCACTCTGAACTTCTAGATCGTTGAAATTTACTGATTTTCCAACCACTTAGTCTCAGACTACCTTGCACGTATACTCTTATGATCAAATCATATTGGAGTATGTAGTTCTTTTTTTTTCCTGCTTCCATCATTTTTCCATTTCTTCTCACATATGTATGCGTGAATTTATCTTTTGTTTAAAATCTTTTACCCTTAAGACGTCGAAGTTGGATATCCGTCTTACCACTTAGATCCAAGCCAAATCTATTGCACTCTTATCAACCATTGTACATTTTTAGTACTCCATTGATAGCGGAGTGTAGGAGTATTGTTCCAATATGTGCACTTAAATTGTTTTTCTTTAATATTTCAGGTGCAACTCAATATCAGATTCAGTATACTTCCATAAACATACTTCGCAAAAAAATAAATATATTCTTCACTCCTTTTTTATAATCAAAGTTCGCAAACACCAAAGATTTTCTCAAATTCACAAAGCGATTCATATCCAGTGGTTTGGTAAAAATATCAGCCAATTATCATTCCATAGGTATATATTCGATTTATAATTGTTTTTTTTCTCAACAAACTTTCTAAGAAAATGATGTCTAATTTCAATGTACTTAGTTCTAGAATGATGTACTGGACTTTTCAAAATGTTTATTATCACAATGAGCAATAAAAGATTGAGAGTCCATACCAAATTCTGAAAATATTTGATTCATCCAAATAAGTTGCGTGCTACAACTCTCTAGTACAATTTACTGTACTTTTGCAGTAGATAAGGATGTCGAGTTTTGTTTCTTACTGTACCATGAAATAAGATTATTTTCTAGAAAGAAACATCATTCTGATGTACTTTTGCGATCATCAACTTTTCTACCTAAATCTGCATCACAATAGCCAACTAACCCATGATTAGTGTCCTTAGTGAGAAAATACCAAAGCCAATAGTTTCTTCACATATTTTATTATTCGTTTTACGGTTTAAATATGAGATCATTTTGGTTTGGCTCGATATCGTACACAAATGTCTACACTTGCTTCTAGATCAGGTCTACTTGCTCTCAAGTACAATATACTTCATATAATGTTTCGGTAAACCTTTTGTTGTACATACCCTCCATCAGAGTCTATAGTCAATTTGTTCGTAGTAAACATAGGCCAAGAGCAATCTTGCTATTGTTATCTCAAACTTCTTTACTAAGTCACAAATATACTTGTTTTGTGATATGAATATTTCTTTATCCAACTGTTTCACCAGCAAACCAAGAAAGAATTTCAGTTCTCCGAACAAACTCATCTCAAATTATTTATCATTGTTTAAACAAATCAATCAACTTTCTTTTGAGATGTTGAGCTGAAGACAATGTCGTCAACATAAATTTGGATAACGAGTAAATGATTATCTGATTTATGAATAAATAAAGTTCGATCCACTCCCCCTCGTGTTATCTCTTGTTTATGAGAAATGTGGCTAGCATGTCATATCACGTCCTTGGCGCTTGTTTCAATCCATGCAATCTCTAAATTGGACGATTTAACTATAGTCTTATGGTTAACATGTCAATCATTGAATGTTATAGATGGATATGATCATGTGTAACTCTTTAGCATTTTATTTCTTTATATCAAATATAACAATCGTTTGATGTTCTTTTTTCTACAAGAATATTCTTATCATTTTCATTAATGACTATACATTTCATGTGATAAAGAAACATGTAAACCTTGATCACAAAGCTGGCTTGAGTCCCTTCACAAATTGTAAAGTTAACTTAGGTTGTCTTACAATTTTAATGTCACATTTTCCTTGTATTTTCTTTTTTTGTCCATCTCTAAAAGTCATAGATCCACCTTTAGTACTCTCTTTAAAATTGGAGAACAAACTAAAATTACATGTCATGTATCTTGAAAAACAACTATCAAAATACCATATAGAATCTTGCTAATCCTGTATTAAATGAAATATTGCAATTAAGATCAGGTTTCTTCACCCAAATTTGTTTAATTGTAGGTTTTTTCAATGTTGTATATCTTTCAGCCTTTTTTACCCACATTTCTCGAACTTTAGGTGTTAACCATGAAAAAAACTTACCTTGAAAGTGTCGTGGTTGATATTGATTCCATCTTTTCCTTGTTCTTCTATGGTTATATTTCATTCCTGACGTAGTAATTCCTTCGAGTTTGTTGGATTTATTGATGATAGCAATTGATTTGAATATGACATTTCTTCTCACAACAGTAACACCTTTTCTACTTCCTTTGTGATATTTAGGTCTCAAATTCACTTGTGCTCGTGATATACTTTGTGATTTTTGTAGTGTACTCGCCTTCGGTAATTCCCCATTTTTACTGAATTTTTCTTGATTACTCGAGCTCTCTCCTCTATAACCAAGTTCAAAGTGATTTGAGACCCTTTTTCCTATTATAAGAAGATAATCCAACTTTTCAGTTCATTTGACAACATCTTTAACTTGAAAAGATGGCTTGAGATTAGTTAAACTTCGTGTTCTTTTTCTTTAAGTTGTTTTGTAACAACTTTTAATTATGAATTTATGACATACTTTTCTTTGAGAAACTTAATATTGAATTGAATTATTTTAATACATTTCTCATATAGTTCTTCCATGATCAATTCATCGTCACTATCTTCATCCGACTTTTCATTCTCATTATCAATTGCAATAACACCAAATAATGTTCTATAGTTGGTCATGTCTTCATCTTCGTTTTTTTCCTCAGATTCTGTCGAATCTTCTTGAGTAAGACGAAGTTTATTTGTCTTTTTCAAGTCAAGAGTTTCGTTCTTTATGTGCCCAAAACATTGACAGTTGAAAATTTTAGTCATATTCAAGGTTTTCAAAGTAGCTTCTCGTTTCTAAACACTTGGGCAATCACTTTTCATGTGATTGTATCCCCTACACTTATGGCATTGTGCTTTTTATTTTCTATCCTTCTCAAGGTATGTCTTGTGTGTCTTGAGGAGTCCTCTTGGTCCGCTTTTCAGAAAATTGTTAAACTTATTTGCTAAAAAAGATATCTCTTCAGCAATTCCATCGATCTCCGTCGTGTTTTCTACAGCTTTAAAAGTTATTTCTTGAGAAGATCTTTGCTAGTTGAGTCGTGTTCCAGCGTAACTCCATTTCATAGGCTGACAATACACCTACGATCTTTGAAGCTAGTTGTGTCGGTGTTGAATGACATATACATAGTTGCTTTTATGTCGATAAATTCTTAGGTAAACATCAGAAGAGCTTTTTAACAAGCTTCTTATCTTCAAAATGTTGACCAATTACATGTGTTTCATTGGCCAATGCAATCAATCTTTCACTAAACTCTTTCACGATTTCATTATCCCCTATTTCATTTCTTTTTCAAATTGATGTTCAAGAATATATAATCTCATCATCTTCACGCTTGGAGTTCCTTCATGAATTATTTCAAGCGTGTCCCAAGCATCTTTTGCATACTCGAACTCTTTTATTTTTTTGAACTCGTCCATATCAACGGAAGCGAAAATTGTAGGTAATACCGTTGCATTATATGCTGATGATCTCTTCTTGGTCGGTGTCCTCTTCGTTTCCTTTGTCATCGATCAACATTGGGAATTCCATACATTACTTCATGGTTCCCCAGGCATCTTTGTCTATCCCACGAATGTTGGTCATCATCTTAACTTACAATATTCATAATTAGATGAGGAATTAAACATCACGGGTTCGCATTACAAGTACAAGTCTCCTGAACCTTCCATATCTCTCCTTGCTAGATCTTTCACGAGTATGCAAGATTAACTTCTTTGATTCGTTTTTCAGCTCTGCCACCAATTGAAAAAGCTAGAGAATAGATGAACGAGGCGTTTTGGTGGAGTTCGCACAACTCCAAAAGTCTTCCTATTTAATTCAAACAGTTCTCTGGGTACACATGAATTACAGACTCTAACTCCTCTTGAGACTCTACTCGTCTCGAAATTAAATTTCAAGTTCAAATGCCTCAAGTTCAAATGCCACACACCCCGTATGTGACCGCATAAAACTATTCTTACAATAGTTCTATGTTACAGAATTATTTCTCAAACCATTTTCCATTAAGTCCCAAAACAAAGTGTCCAAGACTTATTTAAAAACACTCACTCAAATTCTTTGAAACAAACAATTTCTCGGTTTAAACTCTTACTTCTTTGTTATATATTTTTGTTCATTATGTATTGATGGAAAAGATGAAATTTCATTCATGCTAATGACTATATATTAACTTGATGTGTTTCTTGCAAGATATCTTACATATTTTTAGTTTATTTGATATTTTCGTGAAAATCTCCAATTTGTTATTTTTTGCTTTGTTCAAATTTAACATATTTAATATGAGATATAATCCAAAATTTAAATAGAAATACCATATTAACATAGTTGTTTAGTTTTATATTATGAATCATTAAATTTTGAAAAAACGAATTCGAAAGAATAATTTATAATATTAATTCGAGCTACATGCTATCTATTCTCCTTCGGTGTGAACACTTTATACATGGTTTATTTCGTTGGAAATATATGCACACTTGTTCTTATCCAACCAAAGTTAAAAATATGATGGCAGAGACGCACCATAATAAACCAATCGAATCAATTACTACATTCATTTTTATATAGAATTTATGTTTGTTATTGTTTTTACCCACAGAAATAAAAAAGTTTCTAATTATATATATATATATATATATCCAAATATATAGATATGAACAATACTAATTTTTATTGGGATCATATTTTCAATTGTATGGACCGAACAAATTTTTTGTCGAAGTGTTCGGTCCGAGTTTCAAATTGAGCGAACTTTCTATCACAACTTTCGGAAAAAAACATTTTTAGCTGTTATGTTTTCTATTTCATAAATCCTGAGTTAAATATATTTGTTTCTATTTTTTCCAATCATATTATATATATATATATATATATATGTAACCAAAGGTATATTTACGTTTGGCAATTTCTTTATTTTTTTAGTGGAACATGGGATAGACGGTTTTAATTTCAAGTTAAAATCATTTAAAAAACAAAAATTATATTTCTCACTAGGTGCGGAATTGTTCCCCTTATGTGATTACCATTTACATATTAAAGTGAGCTCAGAATATATTTTTCTGTTGGAATTTCAACAAGTTAATAAGGAAAAATGAAAGAGTTAAAACAAACTAAAAATGGGAGGAGTATCCAATTCTTCTTTTTTTATACATAAAAAATTGCATCCAATAATAATAATAACAATATTAATATTAATAATAACAATAATAATAAAAGAAAAGTGTATTGTGGGGACTCCAAATTCAATTGGAAAAATCTCCTCCCTCCATGAAGGATCAAATTCTTTCAAACCCAAAATCATTAGTGTGTTTTTTATATATCTAGAATGCCTAGTGGTGCGAGATTCCCTTATTTTGTACAAATTTGCATGTTTTTTTATAAAAAGATTTAAGAAAATTTATTGATCTTTTTTAAATATAATTTATGATCTTACATTGTATCTCGCATAGGTCATAAACACACGATCAGTAACATCAATATGAGTAAAGAGATTGTCTTCTAAATACCGATTAAATTAATTCATTTTATAAATTTTTTTATAAATATTATATAATACATCTGTTTATTTATTTTTTATAACTAAGAGAATTTACAATTATCATCTGATAGAATTTCGGAACTTATATACTAGTTTGTAAATCGTATAAATAAAATAATATACAATAAATTATAATAATTTTTATATATAAAAGAATTATAAAGTGTAAAATTTGAACCATGACGTCCAAATGAAGGTTATTTACCTAATATATATAATTTAAAATATTGTTCATACAGAAAATAGTTCTACAACTTTTATCTTTGATAATTTGGTAAGTTTTCCTCAAATCTCAAATAATTTATTTATTAAAATAATAATAATTCTGTAATATATCAAATAAATATGAAACTCGAATAAAACGGAATGTCTACAAAATATTAAGAGAATAAAATTGAAAAGAAAATTTGCGAAAATAGTCAAATCTATTGAATTATTATAAAGAGGAAAAATATATGAAAAGGTTCTTATTTGTTCATTCCCGTAGCATTCTTCACGGAGTCAGCTGTTCCTTGTGCTTTTGCTTTTGCTTTAATCTCTTGTCCACTCTATAAAATATCATACAAAATGAAACCAATAAAAAAAATTAGTAATATACGTAACAACAAACTTATAGTTCAAATTTGACAAAACACTACTAATATATACATCTAAATTGAATTATCGATTCGCGAATCAACTATTTATTAGCGAGTTAAATTGAGTATTTTTCTCCTCATTCTAAAAATAATTGACGAACTGAAAATGAATTAAAGTTTAGATGATCCAGTTTGCGAGATGGAGAATAAAGTCATTCGATTGAGTATTTTGATATTTAATAACTTTATATTCAAATTAATATTTTTGTATTTCAGACATTCTGACGAATTAAAGAAGAGTTGACCTAAGATTTGACATTTTGTTTCGAAAATAGTCTATGTGAGCCAACTCTTTTTCTTTTGCAAGCTGACGACGAACTAAGTTGAGCCGAGTGGAGCCGGTTCATTTACCCCATAACAAATGTATTTAAATTAAAAATTTAGAGTTATTAAATATATATATATATATACATACATATATATATGAACTTATAAACCAATATTGTAATCGATGTAAGACAAAGTAACATATATCCCATTGCTTTTGAATTCAATCTTGAATATACACATAACAACATATATCTAATATCAGAATATTTAAATTAGAAATCATACTCTCATATCATAATAAATAACTTTTGATTTAAATCATTTCAAAACTTAGATTTAACAATTGTAAATCTACAAGATTATATGTTTTAATAGATATAATATGAAAAAGCTAGAGTGTATATGCATAAGGCGTTTTGGTGGAGTTCTCATAACTCCAAAAGATTTTTTATTTAATCAAACGGTTCCTCAGCTATATCTGGAATAAATTCGAAAGGACAAATTCAGATTCCCCTTTGTGACTCTATTTGTCTTGAATTTTAATTCCAAGTCCAAACGGCACACATTCTATATATAACCGTTTAAAACTATTTTTACAATTGTTCTAAGTTAAAGAATGATTCTCCTAAACACTCTCCCACAAATCTCTAAACAAAGTGTCTAAGATTTGTGTATTAACACTCACTCAAGTTATTTGAAACAATATCATTTCTCATTTTAAGATCTCACTTCTCTTGAATATTTTTGCTCAATATTTACTAATTGAGAAGATGATTTTCGTTCATGATATCGACATCCTTTATATAGGCTTCATTGATTTGTTTGTTGCTTGATATTCTCTATATTTGTAGTTTCATTGATATTCTCCATTACATTCTCCAATTAGTTAATTCTTGACTTGTGCAATTTTGATCTATTCAATATGAACTCAATCAAACACATCACAGCAACAAATCACGATCAATATCAAAATATTCATCGAAAATAGTCATAAACATCGAATTAATCTGGTCCAAAGAACAAAAACAACAATCGATGTCAAGAAAACAAAAAGTCATCCACGATTACCACGATTGGTTCAATCTGCATCTCTTCTTTTGTTGTATTGTTTGTTTTAGATATTAAATTAATATTATTTTATATGTTTTGAATTAATATTTAATGTTTAATATTTATTAATATTTTTTTAAATTCACCATAAAATCCTTGGATGCTCGTTGATGATACAACCGTGATATAAACGGACATCCTTTGATATATTTAAATTTTTTTCCCAAAAGTACCAATGGGCATTCGTCAGTAATTTTCAATTTTCTAGCCCCATTGATAGTCATTCTCACATATATTTGTTGGAATTTTCATTGGGCATTCGTTGAAAATTTCCAAAGGATACCATTGGAAATTTCAACAGTCTCATCCATTAAAATCCGTTGATATGTTTTTAACGAAATTCGGTCATTGAAGCGTTGTTGGAAATTGTAAGATATGAATTTTTTTAACAATCGATTACCAACAGCCATGAATCCGTTGCAATCTGTTGGAAATGACTGATTTCAATAGAGAAATTGTCATTTTCAACGGATTTGGTTGTGGCTGTTGGAAATGACATTTTTTTATAGTGTTACACTCGTGACATTGTACTTTTGATTTTCCGTTTGTCTTTGGGTATGCCTTGGGTGTCTTGAGGTGTCCTCCTGAACTTTTTTTAAAGGAATTTGATAAACTTCTTCGCTAACAAAGATATCTCTTCAGAAATTTCATCGTTCTCTGTCGTATTTTCTACATCTTTTAGTGCTATTCCTAGAGAATATTCTTTGCTAGTTAAGCCTTGTTCTAGATGTAAATCTATTTCATAGGCTGATAATATAACTATGATCTCTTTGTAGTTAGTTGTATCGGTGTTGAGTGGCATATCCATAGCTATTTATGTGCTGAGAGCTTCTTAGGTAAACATCGAAAGAGCTTTTTGACAGGCTTCTTGTCTTCATAAGGTTGACCAAAAACATGTGTTTCATTGGCCTAGACATTTAATCTTCCGCTTAACTCATTCTCTCTATTTCAAATTTTTCAAATTGATGGTCGAGAATATCCAACTTATTCTCTACACGTTTGGAGTTTATTCATTAATTATTTCAAGTGTGTCCTAAGAAACTTTTGAATTCGTCAATGTCAACAGAAGCAAAAATTGCAGCCAATACATTTGCATTATACGTTAATAAACTCTTTTTGGTCAGCATCCATTGGTCGAGTGGTTTCTCTTTTTTGTTTCCTTTGTCATCGATCACCATTGGAAGATTCCATCCATACTTCACGGCTTTCCATGCATCTTCGTCTATGACGCGAATGTTGGCTCTCATCTTATTCGTCCAATATCGATAATTGTTGGAGTTAAGCATAACGAGTTTGCAATACGAGAATAAATCTCTTGAACCTATCATCTCTCTTTTAATTGGATCTCGAACATGAAAGTATTATTCCTATTATGTAATATTTCAATAGTCGTGGGTTTAAGTAGTAATTATTAAAAAGTATAATAATTATTTAATAAACGAAAAACGTGTTTTCGTTATCAGCTTTCATTAGCACGAAAATCGAAAACATAAACCTAATAGCCGTCAGAGAGAAAACAAAGAACGAAACCAGTTTCGTTCATCGTAAAATTCTGCACCAACCGTTGATTGCAGAATTCGATCTCGACGTGGATACGAGTAGAGGACTTGCGCTATCAAGTCTCATATCCAATTATCAGTTTCAACGTAACATATATTAACGACATTGTTTCTAGTTATGTTTATCGTTGAAAAACCCGAAAAACTAGTCCTAACTTGATTAGATCTAAAATCTGGATTGGAAAACACGCTTCCGCACCCGATGTAGCAACCTAACAATGGTATCAGAGCATCTGGTCATCTGTTTAGGATTAGTTTTCGTATTTTTGGATAAAAATCGAATTGAATAAATGTATAGGCGTGCGTGCACCGTGCGCATGCACACAAACAGAACGCGTGAAGGAGAAGGAGAGCCGCACAGCCGAAACTCTAGCCGGTCTCACGTTCGACGCCGGTCATAGGCAAAGGGTGGCGTGCTACCCTGGACCACCGTGGGCGACTGCGAAGGTGAGGCGACTGTCAGTGAATTGCACAAACTGTGCACGAGCAATGCTATTGCTCGAGTGGCGAAGCCTGTGCATGAGCAGACGGGTTGAGCGGGTGAGAGGAGATCCCGGGCAATGCCGGACCGCACGGTGTCTGGCATCGTGAGACGAAGATTGATGCGTTATCAAAGTTAAACAAATAACCTAAACTACCCACAAGTGCACGACACGTGTATAGTACTTCAGGTGTCGATCCCACAGAGACTATGCAACGCAACTTAACTTGAACTACGAATCAAACTTGCTAACGAACGAAATATGGTTTTAAGGATGAAATACTAAAAGGAAATAAACAAACTAGTTCTTAAGAATGAGACAAACGTTCTAGGAAACCGGTTTCACCACAAGACTACCGAAACCAACAATTAACCTATCTATCATGCAATCCCAGTTAAGCTATCTAAGGTAGACGATCCTAATATGATATCGACCCTCTCTCGAGGCATAGACACATGATCTAGTCAAGTTACCCCCTATTTTCGTGGCTGACACCTTGAATTAAACCCATAAGACCCGTGATTCATCCGTTTTACCCTCAACCGCTGCTACCCTACTTTCGTGGCCTAACATCGGTTGTTCTAAACCTGATCTTCTAGGACTAGAATTCTCCTTTCGGTCCTTCTCCTAACCCCTAACACATGCATCTACATGGCCATCGCAAACACAAGTAAATTAAGCACTCAGATAAAGAATAGATAAACGAAAACGGGAAGATGCATTCAAAGATAAATCGAAAGTGGTTCCGGGATAGTCAGGGGCTTGTCCCCTCAACAAACAAAGGGATAGCCATGGGCTAATCCCTTCTCCTAGAACAAACAAACTACTCGCTCATGCGTCCGTAAACAATCATAAAGGAAATAGAAGGTCTAAGGAACATGAAAACCAAACGAAACCGAAGTGTCGGGTTGATCTCCAATGCTCCTCGTAAGTCTCCTTCGCAAAAACCTTCTTCCTCTATCTCTCTCCTCTCGATCAAGAACTGAATACTGAATGAATGAGCTCGACCTCCCACTCCTCTCTTCTTCTTTCCTTCCTCTTTTTTTTCCTTTTCTCTCTCTCTTTCCTTCTGGACGTTCAGTTATTCCTTATGTTGCAGCAGCCACCGATTGTTGTCTTTTCATGAGTTTCCATTCTTGAATAAGTTGGGTGACGTTTCCATTAGTTCCTCCAGCGAAATATCACTTATTCCTCTTCTCTAAAGTCGTTTTCCTTATTGTATAAGTCCCCAACAAACTTCTATTTGTTTTAAGTCAAATTAACTTATTTGGAGTTGCAGGTGACGGTTGCAACCCGCGTGGGCAGGGTAAGTGACCCGTTTGGGTACGGCGCGGAAGATCGCGCAAGAACGCGATGGAAAGGAGGCTGCCCGCTCGGGCTCATGTGCTGCCCGCTCGGGCTCAAGCCCCGGGCGGGGTATTTCTCGCCCGACTCGTGCTCAATTCGTTGGACAAAATCGCCGTAACAAATGCCCGCTCGAGCTAGGGAGTTACCCGCACGGGTAGTGGCTATTCCATGCCGATTCTTGTCCCGTTTGTCCCGTGATGATCCTCGATGTTGGTACTTTGTTTCGTGCACGTCCTTTAGCTCTGAAATGAATCGAATACACATAAAAATCTGTAGGAACATGAAACACAAAAACAAGTAAAACAGATACGGAATCATACGTAAAGCATCGCATATATATCATAAACATCTCTAAAATCGTGCAAGAAATACGTATGAAAATGAGATGATCAAAATCCCCCAGACTTGAATGTTTGCTTGTCCCTAAGCAAACGTAAACGTGGAACACGTGGAGTGTACAAAATCCGAGAATTCCCTTCTCCTAGAAATACCGCTAAAGCGAACCTAACCGATCGACTAGTACGTCGAGAGCAAATTCGGCCTAGGTCATCCATGCTACTCATGAGAAAGTAAATCAAAGGAAAACTAGACAAGCCACCGTAACTCTCTCCACCAAACAAAACTTCAGATAATGTTAAACCTAGAACAACCGATGATACTTGTTTCTTTTCCGAGCTTTTTTCTTTCTTTTTTTTTTCTTTTTTTTCTTATTTTTTTTCTGTCTTTTTGTTTTCTTTTTATGTCTTCTTTTTCTTTTCCATTTTTTTTCTTTTCCTTTGCATACACACTAGGCTACTAGGACGTTGGGTTTGAAGGGGTCCAGCCTCTACTTAGACCCAGACTACCGATGAAGGTATACTCATGCATCTTGTTCAAGAGTGCAGCGGGATAGGCGGCGTTTCATTTGTGACATGCCCTTAGGACGTAGAAAGATGATCTCCAACCCACCACTTAGGCGCGAGCCATCGAACGAGTATCAAGGTCGATGCACTCATATCGATTTTAGATTATGCGTTTCAGGCATTATTTCTATCGACAACGGAGTGTTAGTGTGCGCTCTTAATCTGCAAATAAGTTCGATCTCATACGATATAGTAATCCTCATAGAAAAGTGAAATAAAGCATCGTCTACACGAAGTATGGCCATCTGGATAGAGAGAATAAACGATAAACTAGCCTAGCAACCTCGTATAAACCCCCTACAAGCAACACTAGGATTCCCAAAGAACTACGACCTATTGTTCTTCAGCCGACTAATAAGCTCTAACGCTTAGGGAAAACCTAGCTCAAACATGCAAAACATCACGGAAAAGGCCAACTTCTTAAGCATCCTAGGTTCAGGGTTCATCTTAAAACGTGGCACCGGACAACTGCCTGGGATGACTCTGACTCACGAAAACAAAAAACAAACTAAAAAAACTACAAAAATAACCTAAAAACTACAAAGTCAAAGGGAAGATGAAAGAAAATAAAACGAAATCACCTGAAAAATGTGAGCTGCTCCCCCAGACTTGAATTGAACGGCATCCTCGACGTGAAGCTCCGATGGAGGGTAAGGGAAGTGAAGCACGTTTGCGGTGGTATTTTTTTAACCGAAAAT
>CM071869.1:5538121-5557749 GCA_036759665.1 Gynandropsis gynandra
TAAAGTCCTTTTATAATAATTTAAAAAGAAAACAAAATTTTTCCGAAAAATAAGAGGGGTTATAATTTGAATTTTCAAACAAGATAGAAATTGCGTTTTTGAAATTTATTACCATGGTAGTGAAAATAAAAGTTAAGAATAAAAAAAGCTTACGTATATGGGAAATCAACATTTTCATCAGGGGAAAAATCAATACAATAAAGTAGAAATAATATAATAATTAATATAACTAACATATTTATTAAATGAGTAGCAGTAAATGACAAAACTACCCATTGGAGAGAGAGTGTGTTGAAAAGTGTACTTAGGTGGGAGACAAGGGAGTAGAGAGACCTCAACACTTTGTGACACGTCGGACTGGCCGATGCACAAAAAGACACCAGACGAGATATGAC
The DNA here is from genome assembly GCA_036759665.1 of Gynandropsis gynandra. NCBI lineage: Eukaryota > Viridiplantae > Streptophyta > Magnoliopsida > Brassicales > Cleomaceae > Gynandropsis > Gynandropsis gynandra. Next base: position 5,538,517 of record CM071869.1, read on the forward strand.
GGGCAGTTGCCATTATACTCACGTACGCTAAAATTACTTTTTTGCCCACTCTTATTGAAAATTAAAAGATAAATTGTATATATCTAATATGATGTCAGCAAATTTTCTATGAATGGATAAAATATGATAACTGGTCTGGAAGGATAAAATAAAATCACGGACAGTTACTTGATCACTTCATATTTACTTTTTAATTTTTAAAAATAACAGAATAAGATTTCAAATTTACTTTTTAATTATAAAAATAACAGAATAAGATTTCAAATGTACTTTTTAATTATAAAAATAACAGAATAAGATTTCAAATTCATTTTTTGAAAAATTTGTATTTGTTGGTTGTTATATTTTGAGAATATTTTGCATTAATTGTATCTCGAGATTCTTATTGAATCATATAAAATAATGTACATTACTAATTATCTATATTTGGTAAGCTTTCTTCTTTTGCCCTCTCTTATAAAAAATAAAAGATTATAATATATACATATATATATCATGTGAGTGAGTAAAAAAATAAAATATCATAAATATAATAAATGATTATAAGATTCTATATTGATACACGAGTCATCTAAAGTTTTGAACTAACAATAATTTGAAAAAAAAACAATAATAAGAGAATAACATTTCAAATTTAGTTTTTGAAAAAATTTGTATTTTTGTAATTTCTGTCGTTAAATTGTGAGAATGTTTCCCATAATCTCGATAATCTTATTTAATCATAAAAAATGTACATTTAGTAAATAATTACACTTAAAATTTATTAAATTCTTTTATATGAATCTAGTGAAGTTTCAATTCAACTAAATATTAAAATTATTATTATTTTATACGAAAATTTTTATATAAAATGTTTTGTATCTATATAATCTTGAAACGAATACAACGTATTTATATAAAATAAAAGAAATACAAATGGAAAACAATATATATGAGAATCTTTACAAATCGATAAGTGAATATACGAGTATCACTACGATTATGAGAGAATATTTTGATTAACACAGAATACTCCCTACTATCCCTCAAGTTGGAGCGTATATATCGAGTATCCCCAACTTGTCCAAAAATGTCGAATTCTTTCTTTCAAATGGATTTTGTAAATATATCCATTAATTGCAAGTTTGTTAAGACATTGTGTGTAGTAAAGGTGTCGACCAGAATCGCATCACAAACAAAAATGACAATCCATCTCTACGTGTTTCATCCATTTATGAAATATTGGATTAACAGTAATGTGTATATCAGCATGACTATCACAATGTAGATGAATAGGATGATCATACCCATTTTAGCGAGTAAGGCCTAGAGCCAAACTAATTCACAAGTGGTCATAGTCATCGCGCGATATTCAGCCTCAGTAGATGAGCGGGAGAGGACATGTTGTTTCTTAGTCTTCCAAGAAATATAGGATAAGTCTAGGTGAATTAACCAACAGTTAAAGACCGTTGGCTCAAAGGACATCCTGCGCAATGAGAGTCACACCAAACGTGAAAACATAAGTCAAAATCTGAGCGTAGTAATATACCTTGATCCGAATTGCGTTTGAGATATCGAACAACCGTTATTGTGACATCTTAGTGTGCTTGTCGAGGTTCATGCATAAACTAAGGTAAGATATATAGATCAAAACATGTAATCAAATACAACCCATGAAGAGCGAATGGAAGAACCGAAAACCATAGTCCTTTAAACCATGTCCAAACTTCACAAACCAACTATGTGGAGCTTGTTTCAGTCCATATAGAGATTTCTAGAGACAACAAACTTGTGATGTGTCCGGTAGATAGAGTCCAGACAGAGGTTTCATGTATACCTCTTCAAGAAAATCTCCATGAAGAAAAGAATTATGTACATCAATTTGATATACTTCCCATGATTGAACAATAGTAATGGCGAGAAAAAGACATACTATCATATTGACTACAAGAGCAAAAATTTCTTCATAGTCAATTCCACCAAAACAATACTTGATTTTATAAATCCATTTGATGTCAGTTGCTTTCTTCCCGAGAGGTAATGATTGTAGTATCCACATTTTATTATGACATCTTTTCACAACAACAATATAAGCGTAGTGGCGGGTGATAACATGGAGGAAGACACAATAATTCGCAAGCGGTTACACTGAAGAATATGGAGTCTAAACCAGAAAAGATGAAACTGTGATAATGACAAACTCATGTAATCTTGTAGACGAAAACTTTTCTCGCTGGCCACGATCAAGAACCAAAGGCTCATCGGTGGAGAGAGCTGTAAAAGTGGATGTTTCAGTGAGAGGTGTAGAGTAAGCATCTGTTGTAGAGCCGAGAAGGCTCCCTTGTAGTTTGACATATCGAATGGTAAAAAAAAAAAGCGATGAGATGAGCGAGTTTTTACAGGATCCTTTGAAAAAAACAATGCCAATATGAGAGAGATGGAAGGTCAACATTCTCAATGACATTAGAAACAGAAATAAAACATGTCTCGCTGAACAACACGTCAGTGAGATGAAGAATATCCCGTGATTCAGATCCTATAATCGCCATCCTTTCTTCCATTGAGAACGAAAATACAATGTTGACTATGATTAGCAAATTTATCCTCAACCCAAAGACTCAAAGATTCGTATAATTCTGTGTAGTATCATATACCAAATGAAATAGAGTCTTTCCATTAAACACGGGAATGGGTGTGAAATTTGTAGATGAGTCACTGTTGACATTAATTCTACCAAAAATCGATTGGATGGTTGACCTTAAATAATAGAGATCGATCAACATTAAGAATGTGTCTGTGTTTATGCTCAATTTTTTCATTTTATTGTGGTGTTCCTATACATGGAGTTTTATGTTTGATTCCCTTTTCCAAAAATAATATTATTGTAGAAATAAAAATTTTGTATTATTGTCAAAGCGCATACATTTTACCATTTTATAAAATTATGTAGCAACGGTTGAACTAAAGTGTCGGATGTGTAGAGACCTTAACTTTATTGATCATTAAAAAAAATCCATACTACTCGGGAATGGTCGTCAATAGTTATCAAGAAATATTTTGCTCCATTAAATTAAAGTGTGCGGTAATGACCTCATACATCACAATGCATAATATCAAAATTGAAAGATATTTTATTCATATTTGTAGAAAACTGTATCTGGTTTGTTTGTCATGAATACAAATCTTGTATACTTTATTTAAAGAATATGAAATGTGATCAATACTCAAATAAAAAAAAACTAACTATAATATCTTACAAGACGAATGATCTAACCTTTTAAGCTAATTATCAGCTGAGTAGAAAAATCGAGATAAAAAAAGTTGCAACCTGCTCCACACTTTTAAAATAGTAAAGGTTATTTCTTTATTCACCTACTCCAATCAGCGTCTTGGTATGTCAATATTGAATGATGTAAAATCTATTAGTGAATTGAATCATACAATATCGTTGCCCTAAAATACCGATATCATGTTGCCCCTCTAGGGAGAAAACTCAGACACAAATTAGAGCTTAATACAACGTCCTCTCATTGTACATCTCAACTCTCATGACCATCTAGATAAATAATAGATGAAGGTTGCGTTGCAGTGATATTACGAAGAGAATCCAAATTGTTTGTCATATGATGTGGTCATCGCGAATCTAAAATCCACATTATAGCAAAATACTTACCCAAAGTTGTCTTTGTTGCTCAAATCTTTGAAGCATTCAACAGGGCAATAAATATCTTCTCTTTCTCATTGGTTATACCGCTCACAACTTCTCGATCAACGGGAGCCAATATTGACAATGCAATTGGATTTGAGGAAATTGACATAACTTGAGATTCACACGACCTCCACCAGTAGGAAGAGAAATAGATGAGACTCGTCATTTTACTGATCAATTTTGTGATATGTCTCCCACCATTTAGGATAGCCAACATTTCTGAAAGCATGAAGAAGACATATGACTAGATCGATCATAGGTGAAGTAGAGGACACACGAACGGTTCTAAGTGGTCAGCAAGAGGAAAACCAAGTCTTATAACAGCAAAATCCATGACGTTATTTTTGTCTTTAGTCGTCTTAAGTGATGCACAAGAGCTCTTGTCCCTTTTTCCATTTCGGTCTCTTTTTGTTGAGATGTCAAATCACAGGCGTAGTGAACACATTTATAAACTCGTTATGGCTGAGTATTCTAAAGTTCATGACATATGCAATTTAATTTGTCGTAGTAAGCATTGATAGTCAAGTCGTGTTGTGTGCAATTGGCTAGCTCAGGATGAAGTTGTTGAATGGGAAGCCTTGTTTTCACCGCGAACATGCTGCAAAGATAATTCCATAAATCAGAGGCCTCCTCACGATAAGTAATATCATACCGAAGTTTTGGCTCAATCGAATTCTTAATATAGAAACCAATAAAGGAGTTGTTTATTTTCCAATTTTCAAAGTCAGAGAAATCAAGAGGTGGTCAAAAGATTTCCTTATCCGTAAACCAATGTTTGGGGGGATTTCGAAGCATGACACATGTTGATTTTCCATGCATCATAGTTATCACCACGAAGAAGCAGTTACAAAAAGATAAGTCGGGATTATCGCTAATTGTTAAGTCATACGGTGATATCATCCGATGTTGAACGACATGAGTTCAATAATTGTATATGAAGACATGGTCGAATATCAAGGTATTTTGGTTTTCTAGTTCTCTCGTAGAAGGTGCATGTGAATGGATCGTCTGTTTCTTTGTTCATCGGTCAGAGGATTTATGGATTCATCGGGCTAAGGTCATCGGTTACTAGTGTATTGAATAAAATGTATCATAAACATTGTATTTTTTAAATCTCTTTATCTTAATTTTTTATTTAGTCTTTTAAAATTTTTAAATTTTTTTACCATTTATCTATATTCTTAATAATTTTTAAGATATATTTTATAATTTACTCTTTCATATGTTTTAAAATTTTATATTTTCAAATAAAAAAAGATAGAAAAACCAAAATTAGGTTTAGAAATATGTTTATGGTTTAGTTTTCTTATAAAGGAAAAACTAAAATGAATAAGTCAAAATGGAGAAAAATAGCTAAATTAATAAAAAAAAGTAAGATCGTATTTTAAGTTTCAAAAAAAAAATATTTTTGAAAATTACATTGCATAAAAACGTTATAAAATTTTATTAAAACCGTATATAATGAAAAAGAAATAAATTTGTTAAGGGAATAAAAATAAAGACGCTCTCGTTATTTAAAAAAAAACAATTTCCACGAACAAGTCGGGTAGATAGAAGAAAGAGATAGTCGCTTTGAATGCATTTTAATTAAATCCATATTATAACTAAATAACGCTTAAACATTTTAAGAAATTTGTCAATGATAATATATAATCGTTTATTTTGTAGCCATCTTCGTAATATTTTTTTTTTCCTGAATCAAATACATTAACCATCTCTCATCTCTAGTGAACTGCTAAAAAAGCTCGAGTCTTTTGCCGTGATCCGGACACAGGAAGAACCAGGTTTTTTTTTACCATTAATTTTTTTTTTCTAAAATCTGGTATCTTCTTCTTCTGATTAATCGCAATGGCTTTTAAGTTTTCTGGTTTATTTCCAGACAACTTCGATCTCATTGTTTATTATAAGATCCATGGAAACTGTTGCCCACGTCGTCGTCAATCACGAGTTTCGTATGCGAGAGAGATATATATGTATATATAGAGAGAGAGAGAGAGAGATCCAAAGTTTAGTAGTTGATTATCATAATTAGGTCGAAATCTGGATTAAAATATATGATCAGAATCTCGAACATGATCAGCTTCTTGGTTAATTCAAAGATAACCTAACCTAACTACGTTCTTTGTTTTGTTGTTATTTTTGTCTGGTTTTTTTTTCCGTCTCTTCGTTCACAATTATCAATGCATGATTAGGAAAATGTTTAATGTTGATTAATATATATAGTTTATGTACAATATTATCGTTCTGATTCTGTGTGAAATCTGATTTCTTGGTGTAGGGGTAAGCTTTTTATGTGACGATCATAAAGATCGAAAGAACAGTTTAACAGAACAGATGATTGTAGTGTTTGGTTAGAAGAGAGTTATAAGCTTCTTCAATGGGGGCTTCAAACGCAGAGAAGAAATGGGTACTCTCTATTGTGATTGGTTCTCTCATATTCATCTACTTCATGGCTGCTTTCTTCAACATGGGTGTCGTCTCATCACTCACATCCATCAATTCAATCTTCGAAAACAGCATCTACCGTTTATCCACGAACGAAAACGCATCTGAATCCGCAAATTCTTCGATTTCACCGCTGGCTAAGCCTCCTGATGATCTTCCTCGATTTGGATATCTTGTTTCGGGGTCAAGAGGTGATCTAGAGAGGCTTTGGAGGGTATTGAAAGCATTGTATCATCCGAGGAATCAGTATGTTGTTCATCTGGACTTGGATTCGCCATTAGAAGAGAGGGAAGAGCTGGCAAAGCGAGTGAGAGAAGATGTTGTTTTTACAAGGATTGGGAATGTTCATATGATCTTCAAGGCTAATCTTGTCACTTACAGAGGACCAACAATGGTGGCTAATACGCTTCACGCTTGTGCAATTCTCTTGAAGAGAAGCAAGGATTGGGATTGGTTCATCAATCTCAGTGCTTCTGATTATCCTCTTATTACACAAGATGGTATGACAGAACATTAACCCTAGTTCTAGTTCGAGTTCTGTCTTGTCTGATCAATGTTCATATGGGTTTTGCAGATCTCATCCACACCTTCTCGAAGCTGGACCGCAATCTCAGCTTTGTTGAACACACTAGCAAACTAGGATGGAAAAAGTACAAACCCTAGTCCTGAATCCTTGTATAGTACTGCTTATGTTTCTTATTGTGTCGGATTCTCTCATGAATGAGATTACTGCGATTTTGCAGAGAAAAGCGAGCTAAGCCATTGATCATAGATCCAGGGCTTTACTCGACAAAGAAATCCGATGTCTTTTGGGTCCAACCGCAAAGATCTTATCCAACTGCGTTCAAGTTGTTTACTGGTAAGTGTTCATCAAGATTTCCTCATGACTCTGAAACTTTTCTGTATCATGTTTTCTGTTTCGTCGTAAATTTCAGGCTCGGCATGGATGATTCTGTCGCGTTCGTTCGTTGAGTACTGCATATGGGGTTGGGACAATCTCCCACGGCTACTTCTCATGTACTACACCAACTTCCTCTCAACACCAGAGGGTTATTTCCACACGGTGATATGCAATACTCCCGAGTATGCTACCACGGTCGTGAACCATGACCTTCACTACATTTCTTGGGACCGACCTCCCAAACAGCACCCCAAGACACTCGGGCTCAATGACACAGTGGCAATGATCACTAGTGGGGCTGCATTCGCACGAAAGTTCAGACAAGACGATCCTGTCCTGGACAAGATCGATAAAGAGTTGCTTGCAAGGAGAGACAGTACCTTTACACCCGGTGGGTGGTGCGCAGACAAACCAAAATGCACGAAAGTTGGGAACCCATCGAAGATCCAACCAGGTCCAGGAGCTCAACGGCTTGGAACGCTTGTCACAAGACTTGTTCAGACAGCGAAACTAGCTCAGCGACAATGTAAGTAAGGTGCATCATCAAAAGCCATCCGTTTACATATTTTTTTGCTTGAACATGGATGCAACTGAGACGGACTACGTTAGCCGATCTTTATTAAGATGTTCATGCCAACCCTTATTTCACTTTGCACTGTTCACAAAGAAACAAACATTGTTACCGAAAATTATCCCTCACTTATTCCCATCTAAGGGGAGATCGATCTATTTACTGAGTCAAATCTCCAGAAAGAGAGCTTTTTCATATGTCGATAAACGATGCCTTGAGAGAAGAACCAAACCGTCAACTCTGAACATAGCAAATGCTTTAGGAAGACTGCAAGTTTGCTTCAAGCAAGAAAGTAAAAACAATCATTTGTCTCAAGGGAAATGACAGGTCGAGCCTGCGCGTTCTTCATTCGTAACAAAATCGTACATTGTAACTACCGTGATCCATACGGATACATGTAGATGAGCCTGCCTGAGGGTCTTGCTTCAAGGCACAAACAGAATTAGCATTTTGAAGAGGAATTCGGACAATTTAGTTTTGTTTTTCAGTTCTGTAACCCATCCACATCACATAGGAACATCTGGATCCAACCTTTTCTGGATAGCAGCAGCGGCCTGCATTTATTAAGCGAGTCATGCGATATGCCAAATATTAGAAAAGATGAGAAAGCGAACAGAAAGATACATAGATAACAAAGACTTTGATATTGACCTCGATGTTGCCAATCTTGTAGAGATACGTCATTTCTTCTTTCAGTCGTGCTTGTTCCCTCATCGCTTGGGCCTGAATTGCAATATACATATTAGTTGGAGAGGTTGCTTTGATGTAATTGACAAAGGGGCAACAAAAACAATGGAAAATGTGTCAAAGATATTGAAAATCCGACCATTCCACCCTCCATTGCTTGCTTTAAAGCTATCACTTCTTCTTCCTTCTGCTTTTCACGTGCTTGCTGCAATTCTAGCCTGAAAGTGCATATAGTTTCATTGATATTATATTAAAATCAAGATCATCATAGAGTCATAAATATATGCCACAAGCATCCTAGAGATATACCGTCGTTGTTCTTCATCATTGAACACAACACGCTCACTCTGCACAACCTTCTTGAAACCCTTCTTCATTTCCTTTTCCATCTTACGTCTTTCATAGGCATCAATGTTATAATATCTGCAAAGACGAATCCACTCAAATAATAAAGAATTACAGAAGGAATAAAGATTACATGATTGATAAGCCAGGCAAAGCTAACTCTTGAGCAACTGATCATTCAACGGCTATATGATTGAAACAAAGATACATACTTTTTAGAGGGAAACGTAGCAGTGTTGTGATCCTCCATAAATCTGCAGAAGAATTGGTTGTAGCACATTAGAAGAAAAGACCCAAACACTAAATCATTGACGAGAAAGATACATTTATAAATCAATGATACATACTCTTTGAACATTTTCTTCTCTTCCCAAGGAGGAAGACTTTCCAGGTTTACCTGTAGTAGACACAGGCAGACAATTGTATCATCTTGTTGCAATCGCATAAAAGTAACTTTTACGAAAGTTTCAACTTTCGTGCGTCTTAATAAGATGATATGATTGCCCAAAAGTAACTTATTCTGAGTGGAGAAACAAAAGTTTTAACTTTAGTACAAAACATTCCAACACAAGGCTGAGAAGTAGAACCTTACTTGTTTAATTTCGGCTAACCATGCAGTGAACTCGGGTCGTTTGTTCCTTGGAAAATAGAGAAATTACTAAGAATGAGCTTAGTACCGACGAGAAACTATGCGAAATTCTGATAGGAAGGAACACCAAATTGTTGCCAATGGCATTGCATTAACTATTTACAGACAGTAACAGAGACAGAAGTTATTCTACAACACACTGCCTGCAATATCATCCCCTAAATATCATGTATTTTAGAACAGAAACGAGCACAATTGCAAATGAACCAGCAAAAGGGCACACACACACACACACACACTTTCTCAAGCTTTCTTCACAAAAGCATTGAAATGAAACTCAATAAACATAACTTAGAACCTAACATCGATTATAGAACAGTAGACATTTCGATCAAGCATTTTTTTTCCAAGGAAACTATGGAGAATCAGAAACTTTACCACATATCAGTTTCTCTGATGATTCCATACTTTCCCCAGGAATTAGTGACAGCTCCTTTCTTCCCTTTCTCCAACTTCTTCCTCTTCTCCTTCTCCTTCTTCTTCTTTCTCTTCCTGTCTCTTTCTTCATCCTTCTCTTTCCTCCTCCTCTTCTTCTCCTTCTCCCTTTTCATCCTCTTCTTTTCCCTCTCCTCCTTCTCTCTCCTCTTTCTCTTCCTCCTCCTCCGCTCCTCCTCACTCTCGCTCTCATCTGAATCCGAGTAGTCTGACGAGTAATCCGACTCCGAATCCGAACCCGACCCACTACTCGAATCATCGTCGTCGTAGTCTCTGCCGCGTCTTCTCCGAGCTTTACCGTAAGATTTCCTCTTCTCTTTCGCCTTTCTACTCCTACGTCGTGTTTCCTCCTCCGATTCGGAACCAGTATCACTCTCCAAACTGGACCCACTACTAGAATCATCGTCTCTAGTACTCCTCCTGCTTTTCCGACGCTTCACATCTTCCTCGCCGGATCCCTTACCGCCGCCGCCTCCAGAATTTCCCGGAGAACATCTTCTTATGCGTTCTCTATCCTCCACTACATCGGTCCCGTAATTCAGAGAACCATCTTTTTCTCGTCCCATCTCACCAAACCGCCGGTGACCGAACTGGAACAGGTCCAACTGCGTAGGCGTGGAGGTCCGGTGACTCCGAATTCGCAGAAAATTAGGACGAAAGTTCTGTGAAGGCCGACAGACAAAACAGAGCAGAATAGTTGGGCCGTTATATTAAAGCCCATTAACAGACTAAATCCATCAAGGATGACAACTTTAGTAGACGTCCAACAATAAATATTTCAGATCCTAAACTTAATGGGTTGGAATTTGTTATGGTTCATGCGCGGCTTCATTCTGAAAAACTTTAATGAGTTTAATTTTTTTCTAACGTAATTTTTATTAACTTTTAATCACAACTGATTTTTTCTTTATAATATAAATTCAAAATATTTTTTATTTTTAAAATTTTTTACGATTACATTGGTTATTATTATTTTTATTATTTATTAATATTCTTAGACGTTGTACACATTCATATACATATTATATATAATTATGTATAATTTGTATACAACTAATAATAATAGAATATTCTAATATTATTAATAATGTTCTAACATTATTATTTATATTTTATTTTATAATATTGATTATTATTAGATATTAAATTATATTATTATTACTCTTATTATTATTAATTTATTATTATTATTATTATTATTATTATTATTATTATTATTATTATTATTATTATTTATGTTGTATCAAATTTTTTTCACTCGTTGAACCACATACGTTGTGTAACATCCCATCCCGGAACTACCTCGGAATTAGGAGTGTCCACCATCACCTCCAAGAGATGGCTACACGTATCGTCGCTGAACGCCTTTATAAAACAAATATATAATTTATTCCAAAATAAAAATGGTCCGGACCAAATAGCAAAACAAATACGCAAAAAATCATAGTCACGATAAATGTATAAAATAAATACGAAATGCAAAATAAAACTCATCGAGACCTCGTGCACGTCTCTCCCATCAGTCCACTGTTAACTTTCATGCCACTGCTCAACCTCGTTGCTATTTTTCCTTGCCATACCCCGTCCATCCACGACAGCCCACAAATAGGGTGAGTACGAAATACACACTCAGTGAGATCAATACGTCTATGTACTCTCTGCCACGTATTCTCCCGCTCGAACTGAATATCATAAAATAACGATATATCCAAAGTCTAAACTAAAGATATACAGACAACTCTACCCAAACCGACTGAGTATCTCAAGTCTAAGACTAGTACTACACTGGATCATAACACATAGAGTCCACACGACTCTAGCTCGGGCATACACTCGCAAAGTCAAAAGGACCCCAGCACACTGAAAATCTCGCAAGGTCACAACGTACCCTAGCTATCAGTACAATGCAGCGCTCCGTCGCTCGAAAGGTTACCACAACCCCAACACGGTACGACGCTGGCAGATCCACTGATCTGACTAACTCGACGCTCTGTCGCTCGAAAGGTTACCACAACCCCAACACGGTACGACACCAGTAGATCCACTTACCTTGCTAACTCGACGCTCCGTCGCTCGCAAGGTTACTACAGCCCCAGCACGGTATGACGTCGACCCAGATCCAAGTATCGCAATACTAACGTCATCGATCCGATACTCATCATGTGACAACTCTCACCAACGTGCTCGCACACGCCTTCTTCCGAAGGTTCGAGTGTGAAATCACTCGATCGAGCATACTAACAATATATTCACTCGGCTTAAACACCGAACCCAAATATCGACATTCTACGACCCCAACACTTGGTCGCACGTCAATTCTCTAGATCACCTCTAGTCATTTATACAATTCATATACTTATCATCAATTCTCATACGATAAATCTAGAGTTTAATCCAATTTACTTGTAGCGTCTCACTTTTTTCATTATGATCTTATAAATCCTAGTGTGATCATGCCTTGTTTTTAAAAGTATAATCGCTTACATAAATCAATCACGAATCCAAAATTACGATGGAGAAAATCATCACCTTAGCTTCCCGACGATTTGACGATTCTGGCTAATATTGCTAGCAACAACGCCGACCAATTTTCCCCTATTATAGATCCATTCAATTCCATAAATTTGCATAATATACATATTCGAATTAAGTGAATAATCACAACGAATTATTTAGAGATTTACCACAATCGCGATTAGAATTCACCCACGAAGAACGCGATGAAAATTGAAGATCCTTCTCCAATCTTTCTTCCTCCCCTTTTTTTCTTCTTCTCTCTTCTTCTTTTTTTTTCTTCCCCTTCTCTTCTCGTCGCACGAACACGTTGCTCTCTTTTTTTAAATTCCTAAACCCTAATCATTAATGCACAATTTATATATATATATACATATGTCGATGTATACACCGACTTAATCCCTTTTTTTTATATTGGGCCTCACACGTTTAATAAAATTTTGTTTGTATCCACGTGTTATCAAATTTTGTATACATATTGTACTACACACGTTTAATCAAATTTTGTACACATGTTGTACCAACGCATTGAATCAATTTTTATTTGTATACACATTGTACCAAATTTTGTTTGTACGCACGTTGAACTAAATTTTGTACACATGTTGTACAACACACGTTGAACCAAATTTTGTACACACGTTGAAGCAAATTTTGTTTGTATACATGTTGTACACATTTGTGTACAACAATAAATAATAATAAAAAATATAATTTTAAATTATTATTATTATTATTATTATTATTGTTATTATTAATTATAAGTCAACATAGTTATTATTATTATATGATTTATACACAAATAATAGATATAGATATTATTATTATTATTTTATTATATGAACTTTGTACACACGTATACATTTGAGTATAACGTCTGTACAATCAACAACAACAATAATAACAATAATAATAATAATAGTAATAATAATATATTATTATTATTATTATTTATAAGACATCATAGTTATTATTATTATTATTATTATATTAATTTTGTATACATATTGTATCAACACGTTGTATATATTTAAGTATAACGTGAGTACAACCAACAACAATAATAAATATTATTGTTAGTATTATTATTATTAGATATTATAATTATCATTATATAAATGTTGTACCAATACGTTGTATACATTTGAGTACAACGTGTGTACAACCTACAATAATAATAGATATTATTATTAATTATAAGATATTATTATTATTATTATTATTATTATTATTATTATTATTATGTTGTTGTTGTTGTACACAAGTTGTACCAACATGACCAACAATAATGATCATTATTATTATTATTATTATTATTATTATTATTATTAATTATAAGATATTATAATTATTATTATATGAATTTTGTACACATTGTACCAATACATTATACACATTTAAGTATAACGTGTGTACAACCAACAATAATAATAATAATATATTATTATTAATTATAAGACATTATAATTATTATTATTAATTATAAGACATTATTATTATTATTATTATTATTATTATTATTATTATAAGACATCATATTTATTATTATTATTATTATTATTATTATTATTTTTGTATACACGTTGTATACATTTGAGTACGACGTTTGTACAACCAACAATAAAAATAGATATTATTATTATTATTAATAATAATTTTTATGACATCATCTTTATTATTATTATTATTATCATTATTATTATTATTATATCAACTTTTTACCACGATGGTACCAACACGTTGTACACATTTGAATACAATGTGTACAACCAAAAATAACAAATAATAACAAAAATAATGATGATGATGATGATAATAATAATAATAATAATAATAATAATTATATTATTATTATTATTATTAAGTTGTGTACAAAAGAAGAAAAAGACAAACATATACAACATATATTCCAAAAGTTATCGGTATTATTTTTATATCAATATTTGATTATTTGAATTAAATAAATTTAATATTGATAAAATCATGTTATATTTTGGTTGAACCTCAAAATTTTGGGTTGAACTTATTAAATTCATGTTTATCATGACTTATTTCATCCCAATGCACGTTTAGTTTACTAAAAATGACACATTATAATTGTTTTTAGCAATAAACCATATATTTATTGACGAAACATGTAATTTATACATAAACCTCATAATATGTCTTGTGTGTCTTAGCTTATGGTCAATGATTAAAGAATAATAACAATTGAATTATAAAATCAGATTTGATACAATTGTAGAATAACATATTAGGTTAATTAATAACAAAGGTTCAACCCAAAAATCAAAGGTACACCTAGGGTATAACTCGGTTTTGTAAAATGTGATTCTATATTTTCAGAAATTAAATGTTGATTAAACATCCTTACGATCATATTTATCGTTTTGAATGATTTAAAAACGTTTTTGAATCTCATAAGTATGATATAAAAGGAGTTAAAAAATGAGCACAGTACACATTGTACGTACACTTGTACACACACGTTGTACATTCACGTTGTACACACACGTTGTATGAACGTTGTACAGAATATGGTTGTACAACGTTCATGCTAGTTATTAGTACGAACATTGTACACAACGTGGTTGTACAACATTCTTGTTAGTTATTAACACGAACGTCGTACACAACGTGGTTGTACAACGTTCTTGTTAGTTTTTAGGAATTAGCACGACGTTCTACACAACATGCGGGTACAACGTTCGTAGTAGCACTTAGCACAAACGTTGTACACAACGTGAGTGCACAACGTTCGTGGTAGCACAACGTTCGTGGTAACACTTAGCACGACGTTGTATACAACACGTGGATGCAACGTTCATGGTAGTGTACATAATACATGGGTAGAATGTTCGTGTTAGGCGCTACCACGAATGTTGTTCACTCACCTTATGTACAATCAGATCATGGCTAATAGAATTGTCTGATGAAGGCTTGTGATCCAGAACTTGCCACAACACCATCAAAGTTGCCAACCTCTTCCAGTCGGCAGAATTCTTCACCTTCACAAGCTTTTCACTCACTTGTGCTACGGTCACATTTCCACAACCGAAATTCTTCAGCTTGAATGTATCAAACCTTTTGAACTCCCATCCTTCGAGATAGGATCTGTAGTTTAATCCGGTAATTAGTGCATGCTCCACTATAGATTACCGGATGGAAACACCGTTTATGACAAACCACAACTCCTTATTTTCTCTACAATCACGAAGAGATTTAATAAAGTAGACATTTGAACCTTAGTCAAGATGGAGTCACATTGGAAATGGAATATATGCCTAAATTATGACTCTTTGTTGAAGTAATGCAACTCATCTTCATCTAAGATACCTCTCAACTTCTTTATTGTTTCATATGGATTAGACTTGGTAGAAATCTTTGGCATTTTGTCCATGTGTTTGAATTTAGAGAAACTTTGACTTTGGCTGCAGCTGCAAAATGACTAATTAAGAATACATTAGACTACTACTGACTCAAGCGATCCTAGCTACTCAAGCGATCCTTGTGATTCAAGCGACCCTTGCGTCTGAAGTGACCCTTCTGATCCATTGAGTCTCTTGAGTCGAAGAGGACAATGAGCCTCAAGCGAGTCACTGAGACTCTTGACTCTCTTTAACTCAAGCGACTCAATGAGACTCAAGCAACCCTTGAGACTCAAGCAACCCTTGGGACCCAATGAGTCTCTTGAGTTGAAGAGGGTCGTGCTCAAGCGACTCATTGAGACTCCTGAACCTTTTCGACTCAAGCGACTCACTGAGACTCGTGATCCTCTTCGACTCAAACGATTCATTGAGAATCACACCACACTTGAAATCAATAAAAAATTTCGCTTTCAACAGCCTAATTTCTAAAATATTTTATCTGCAATGTAAAATCCTAGAAATCGATCCACTCATAAACTCCATTGAAGATTGAATCGTGCTCTTTTCTTTATTATTGATCCTTGTCATTTGTTTCTTTCTTTCACACTTCAAAATTTCCTTGATATCAACTTCGAAATTTCCTTCCTCCTTACTTTGAACTCGATCCTTTCTCTTAACTTGGAAATCGACTCTCGCTCCTTGCTCTCAACTTTGAAATAGGTTTCATTTCGAAAAATGCAAAACCGTGTGTTTTCACGTGCAAAAAATAAGAGCACATTTGTCTTTTCTCTTTTTTTTTTGTTTTGGGTACCGTGAAACAAACAAACCCTATAGGGCATCCTTGATATTTTTCCTTTTTAAAATTCTAAATTATGTTTATATTGATTTATGATATTTTTTTTCATACATTGTTTTTCACAGAAGAAAAAAGTTTGATTATATATATATATAGAACTAACCAATAAAATTGTGGGTTTTGATGAATTCAACTGAACTAAGATTTTTCTAGGGGTGGCCAATCCGGGTCACCCAGATTGGACCGGCCCGGATTGACTTGAAAAAACCATATCTTTATGTAAACGGGTTATTCTAAAAACCCATATGGGTCCAAATCTTAGAAACCGTTCGGGTCGGTCCGATCTAGTTCGAATTAAACCCGAGAAACCGAACAACCCGAATTAAAATAGGGTTTTATTTGTTTTGTATTTTTTTTCTGCCGTTATACATAGGTTGTGTTCTATTTTTCCCTCATCATGCCGCCCGAACCTCTCCATTCTCTTCTCCCTCATCTTGCCGCCCAATGAGATTTCTGCATCGTTTGCCTCATCCCGTCTAACGAGATATTCTCCCCCTCCTCAACCTATTAAAGCTTTTGTTACTCATTCTTTCCTAAATTACCCCTCAAAGGCACTTAAATTCTCTTCCTTGCCCCTCCTCTGCCACCGCTGTCACTCTCCAGCATCTTCTGCTCGGTGTTCATCGTCGATGGAGTCTCCTCCGTAAGTTTACAGAAGAAATGTCGGTGTTTATCTCATGAATCCTTCCAAGAAGGTGATAATAGTTTTTCGGGAATTTCTTCTTTTTTGGTATTTGATCAGTCGTTGTGAATAATTTTCCTATAGATTTTTGTTGCCTCAAGGTTAGATCTTGTGAGACCCGTTCAAATAGGAAGGTCAATTTACACACCGACACACATGTAAATATGTGTGTGTATATATATTAATTAAATTAGGGTTAAGAGAAAGGAAAAAACAAAGGGGCAGTCGTGCGGTGTAGAAGAAAAAAGAAAAAAAGAGAAAGAGAAGAAAGAAAGAAGAAGATAGGAGAAAAAAGGAGAAAAGAGAAGAAAAGAGAAGAAGAAAAAAAAAGAAGGAAAGGAATTGGAGAAACATATATAATTTTTCATCACGTTCTTCGTAGATGGATTCTAATCGAGATTGTGGTAAATCTCTAGATAATTTTTTGTGATTATTCCCTTAATTTGAAGATTTATATTATGGAAATTTATGAATTGAATGGATCTTTAATAGGGAAAAATTGATTGGTGTTGTTGTTAGCGATAATATCAAGAATCGTCAAGTCGTTGGGGAAGCTAAGGTGATGATTTGATTTTCTCCACCTTAATTTCGGATTTGTGGTTGATTTATGGAAGAGATTATACTTTTAAAGCGAGACATGATCACGATAGAATTTATAGGATCATAATAGAAAAAGTGAGACGATACACGTGAATTGGATTAGCCCCTAAATTTTTCGTATGATAATTGATGACAAGTATATGAGTTGTATAAGTGACAAGAGATGATCTAGAGAATTGACGTGCGACCAAGTGTTGGGGTCAAAGAACGTCAATATTTTGGTCTGGTGTTAAAGCCGAGTGAATATCTTGTTAGTGTGCTCGATCGAGTGATTTCATACTCGAAACTTCAGAAGAAGGCATGTGCGAGCGTGTCGTACCGTGTTGGGGTTCTGGTAACCTTTCGAGCAACGGAGCATTGTATTGTACTGATGGCTGGGGTACGTTATGACCTTGCGAGATCTTCAGTGTGCTGGGGTCCTTTGGACTTTGCGAGCGTGTGCCCGAGCTAGAGTCGTGTGGACTCTGTGTGTTTATGATCCAGTGTGGTACTAGTCTTAGATTTTGGATACTCAGTCGGGTTAGATAGAGTTGTTTGTATATCTTTAGTTTAGACTTTGGATATATTGCTATTTATGTTATCCAGTTTAGAGTGGGAGAATATGTGGCATAGAGTACGTATACAGATTGATCTCACTAAGTGTGTATTTCGTACTCACCCTATTTGTGAGATGCCGTGGATGGACAGGATATGGCAATGAAAAAAAAGCAACGAGGTTGAGCTGCAACATGAAAGCTCACAACGGACTGATAGTAGAGGCGTGCACGAGGTCTCGATGAGTTTTATTTTGCATTTCGTATTTATTTATTCATTTATCGTGACTATGATCTTTACGTATTTGTTTTGTCATTTGGTCCGGACCACTTTATTTTGGAATAAATCATTTATTGTGTTTTATAAATGTGTTTGAGCGATGACACGTGTAGCCACCTCTTGGAGGTGATGGTGGACACTCCCAGTTCCGAGGTAGTTCCGGGATGGGGGTGTTACAAATTGGTATCAGAACCTGGTTGTCATTTTCGTATTTATCGTTTTCAGTGGATTTTAAAATGTTTTGCAAAATTTTTTAATAAAGCCACGCGATCGTAGCAGACATGTCCTGAAATTTCTAGTGGGGTTTAGAGCTATGGAAACTAATCGTAGTTACTAGAGGTCTTGGTCGCGGAATGAATGGAGGCTCTCGTTCCACTAGCCGTACGCAGTCTCAATCATCTGACAAAGTGCAAGGAACGGTTGACGAGAGAGCGGTTTGGTGAGCCAATCCACTAGTTGATCAGACGAGTTGACGTGAGACACTCGTAGGATGCCGCCTTGCACTTATTGCCGAACAAAGTGGTAATCCAAGGCAAGATGCTTCATGCGAGAGTGGAATACGGGATTGGCACTCAAGTATGTTGCACCAATATTGTCACAATATATTACCGGTGGCTCAGACGTAGACATACCAAGTTCCATCAAGAGAGACGTGATCCACCGAAGTTCGGCTGCTTGA
>CM071869.1:5557860-5576577 GCA_036759665.1 Gynandropsis gynandra
ATGTATGCCCCTGTAGAGATATACTCATCACGATCCCCCGCCCAATCTGCATCACTGAAGGCATGGAGAGATGAAGTATTACCCGTGGAGAAGAAAATACCACGATCTCGTGTTCCAACCAAATACCGAAGTACCCGTTTGAGAGCTTGTAGATGTTCCGTTGTCAGTGCATGCATGTACTGAGATAATCTGTTGACAACAAAACTGATGTCCGGTCTTGTAAGTGTGAGGTATTGTAGACTGCCAACAAGATTCCGATAAGCCATGGGATCTTCTAATTTGTCGCTCGAGGACAAGGTAAGACGAGAGCTCGGAGCCATCGGGGTGACAACGAATTTGGCATCGGAAAACTGTGCTTTGTCGAGGATATCATTGACGTATTTGCGTTGAGTGAGGAGCAAACCAGAGGCAATCCGTGTTGATTCAATGCCAAGAAAATAAGATAGATCTCCCAAGTCTTTGATGGAGAAGCGAGTTTCGAGGGTGTTGGTGAATCGTTGAACTGCCGTGGGGTTACTTCCTGTGACCACAAGATCATCCACATAAACGAGAACATATATGGTTACCTCAGAGTTACGGAGAATGAATAATGATGCGTCGGCAAGAGAGTTAACAAATCCTTGGCCGAGGAGAAACTCGCGGAGTTCTGAATACCACGCCCGGGGAGCTTGTTTGAGACCATAGAGCGCTTTGCGAAGTTTGAAAATGTGGTGAGGACGATCATGGTCAACAAAGCCTTGAGTTTGTGTCATGTACACTTCATCCGTTAAAAACCCTTGGAGAAAGGCATTGTTGACATCGAGTTGGCGAAAAATCCACCAATTGGAGATTGCAAGGCTCAAGATCAATCTGATTGTAGCGGGTTTAACAACTGGACTTAAGGTCTCAGAGAAGTCCACCCCGGGTCGTTGTGTAAAACCCTTGGCCACAAGCCTGGCCTTGTAGCGCTCCACAGAACCATCAGGCAAGCGTTTGATGCGAAAGATCCACTTGCAGCCAACAATGTTCGAGGCTTGTTCGGTAGGTACAAGATCCCAGGTTCCATTGCGGACAAGTGCGTCAAATTCCTCGCTCATTGCCTTTCTCCACCGAGGGTGCTTAAGGGCTTGAGGGACCGTCTTCGGTTCAGTGTCGTGATCAGAGAGAACAGCGGAATAGGAGCAGTTGTGATTCACCTTCGACATTTTGGCCTTAGCTCTTGTTTGCATAGGATAAATGTTGCCACGAACAATAGGTTCATTTACCTTGGGAGCAGTGACGTCCGAAGCTGAGCTATTTGAAACAGAGGCCACGTCCGGTGAAGCATGAGATGTGGACATGTCCGGTGAAGGATCTGTTGCAGGAGTGACGGAAGAGGACGGTGTCAAGAGCGGCCTAGGACCCGAGGGAACAACAGAAACCGGTGGTGACCATGGGGTGTAAGGTGGAGTTGTGGCCGAGGAGGTTGAGCCGAAAAAGAGAGAGTAGTTTGAGTAGGGGAAGACTGTTTCGTGGAACTCAACATGACGAGAGGTATAAATCCTAGAATGAGTGGGATCAAGGCATAAGTAGGCACTTTAGGTGGTGGAGTATCCTAGGAACACACACGGTTTAGAACGAGGTGAGAGTTTATGGGTGAAGTATGGACGAAGTCATGGATAGCATAGACAACCAAAAGTCCGAAGTTTAAGATAGTTCGGGAAGGTGCCTAGAAGTTTAGTGTATGGGCTGTCATAGGAGAGAATTGGAGTGGGTAAGCGGTTAATGAGGTAGACCGCGGTTGGGAAAGCATACGTCCAAAAGGAGGCGGGAAGTGAGGCGTGTGAAAGGAGGGAAAGACCTGTTTCAACAATATGACGGTGACGACGTTCAGATATACCGTTGTGTTCGGGAGTATGAGGTGGGGTGGTATGATGAGAAATGCCGTGAGTAGTGAGAAAAGAGGCTAGGGAAATATACTCTCCACCATTATCGGTGTAGAGAGTACGGATGACGGTTTGGAACTGTTTTTCAACAAGGGTTTTAAACTTGATAAAAATATCCCAAACTTGGGATTTCTGTTTGAGAGGATAAAGCCATGTATAGCGGGTGTAGTGATCAACAAAAATGACGTAGTATTTGAAACCATCAACAGAGATGATTGGTGATGTCCAAACATCGGAGAAGATGATTTCAAGAGGATTGGAGGTTGTAATGGTAGATTCATGAAATGGTAACTTGTGGCTTTTATTGGTTGAGCAAGAATTGCATAACAAGGACGAACATGACTTAGACAACAGTAAAGAATTCTTAGAAACGACATGCTTTAAAATGGAAAACGAAGGATGACCTAAGCGAAAATGCCACTCGGACAAAGTGGTCTTGACACTATGGAGAGCCACAATTTAAGGGGTGGAAGACGCGGGAATCGGCCACTCATATACACCGTCATTAGACTTTCCGTGAAGTAGATGCTCCCCCGTTTTTAGATCCTTCACCTGAAAATGATCATCAAAAAATTCCACGGAAACTTCATTAGTCCGACATAATTGTTGAATGGAGATAAGGTTCTTGTTCATCGTAGGTACACATAAGACATGATCAAGGTGAAGGTATGAATCACGTGATGAGCTAGGGATAGAGAAAGAACCAATATGGGTGATGGGCAATGAAGAGCCATCACCGATTACCACTTCTTCACCACCCTTGTACAGAGAATGTAGCGCCAAATTTTGGAGATCCGACGTGATATGATGAGAGGCACCGCTGTCAAGGAGCCACTGCTCCGGTTCATATGTCGTAAGGGTTGTGTTGAGAGCGCGCGGCTGTCAAGGGCGCGGCGAGGAAGTCCAATGCGGTGAGGGAGCAGGAGCGAAATTCTGACTTCCGTGAGAGGGCGACGGCTGTGGACACCGACGGGCGCTGTGTCCATAGACTCCACACAATTGGCAGCGCCCTTGATACCCTAAAAATGGTCGGTTGTCATTTTGTCGCCAATGAGAGGAACCGTACTGCCTGTTGTATTGCTTCGGGCGAGTGTTGGCAGCGAGAGCAGTGACCGGCGGCGAGAAATGCAGGGGAGTGGATTGAAGGAGCCTGGCTTCATGACTGAGGAGTTTTTCATGAAGTTCCTCGATCGGAATTGTTGTCTCGGATTGAAGGAGTTTGGCTTCATGATTGAGGAGGTTTTCATGAAGTTCCTCGATCGGAATAATGTTGTCTCGAGCATTCACCGCATCCACAATAGGCTTGTAGTCTTCCGGTAATCCATCGAGGATGTATTGCAGCAGATCTTCAGCATCAAGTGGCTTTCCGAGAAGCGTTAATTCATCTGCTTTGTTGATAATGGTGCGCATGTAATCGTCTATGGGTTGAGATCCTTTTGAACTTCGCTTCAATTGCTCCTTGAGTTGAAGGATATGCCCCCTTGATGCCTTTCCATATGTTTGAGCAAGGAAGAGCCAGGCCTCTCGCAAGGACGAGACCCGAGCCACCATCGGCTGTAGAGGAGAAGAGATGGCACCGAGGATTGCAGAAAACAGGAGGCGGTCTTGCTGTTTGTATGGGCCAAACGCCGGATTTGGATGAGCAATGCCATCGACGAGGAGGGTAGCGTCCGGGACGACGGAATCCGTTTGGATAAACAATCCAACCGATGACCCTCGAGTAGAGCACGGATCTGAATACTCCAGATCAAATAATTGGAGGAGGTGAGTTTGGTCACGTTCGACATATTGACTGTGAGAAGAGTGCCATTAGGCTCATGGGGATT
Organism: Gynandropsis gynandra; assembly: GCA_036759665.1. Classification (NCBI taxonomy): domain Eukaryota; kingdom Viridiplantae; phylum Streptophyta; class Magnoliopsida; order Brassicales; family Cleomaceae; genus Gynandropsis; species Gynandropsis gynandra. The sequence continues at coordinate 5,561,591 of CM071869.1, forward strand.
GAACGCCGGAGTGACGTCGGCAGCAGATGAGTTGGCCATGGTTGAGACGGAATGGCGCGGCGACAGCGTTGGGCTGATGGGTTCGGATGCGGGTGAGCGGCGTTTGGGTGACGGCGCAGATGCAGGGTTGGCCGACGTCGGCTGAAAGATAAGGGTAGGGTGAGCGGTGCCGGAAAGGAAAATTAGGGTTGGCCGGCGGCTGAAAATTTTAGACGTAGGTCTTTAGTGGCTCTGATACCATATGAACTTGTGTTTGTCTTATTATTCAAATGAATAACGTACAAGAGGTATATATAGGTACAAGAGTTAGAAAACCCTAATGAACGTTAAATTACATAATTATCCCTTTCTCTTATATGTGGAGACGTAAGAGTATTTCTATGTCATGGATCACATGGCTAAATGGGGTACAAAGTCATTTTGTGGCGGTACGATACCTTCTATGAAGGCGGAAGAGTGGATGTTTTGATTAGAGCGGAACTTTTGATCACTTAGATGTCCATTAGAGTTTAAGATAGATATTGTACTCCACTATTTGGAGGGAGAAGCGGTGTTTTGGTGGGACGAGATTCAGAGGGAACATCCAGATCACATGTTTTCTTGGGATGAGTTCAAACAACATTTTGAGTTGAAGTATATACCACACACTGCTCGTGAAGAGATGGGGTTGACATTTCTATAGCTTACACAAGGTGACCGTACTATTGTTCAGTATTATGAGACTTATTTGGAGTTATCACGGTTCGGGTCCAAATCAATAACCGGAGATCAGATGCAGGATTGAGATAATTAAGCATGGATCATTGTCTGAGCTAGTTCAGATGCTCAGTTGGTAGAGAAAGGACTCATCGAGGAGGGCATCTTGAAGTCTTTGGATTCCAAGGGTAAACAGGTTGTCCAACAGATTCGGGGGAGATCAGATCAGAGGAAAGCAGTTCAGACACGTCCTATTGTATCAACATCGAGGTACCCATGTCATCGTTGTGGATGTGAGCATGTTGGGGCATGCCAAAGATTTGATAGGCGAGTAGGATGCTTCCCATGTGGAAGTTTAGAATACCAATTTTGTGATTGCCCTCAGCAAGTGAGATGAACTATGAGGCGAGACAATTCGAAAGATGTTTCCGTTGTGGTAGTATGGATCATTTTCAAAAGGATTGTCCGAGGCCACCACCACCACCACGAGTGGGTCTAACGCCACAAGTTAGAACTAGGAAGCCTCAAGAGCATGCATCGAAACGTAGGGTTGTACAACCACGGGTATATGCCATGGGAAGTTACGAGGATGAACATGAGGGCCAAGAAAGAGACGCTCAACCTATCGCTGGTATATCAAATATATTTATATTATGTGTGTATGTCTTACATATAATAAATTGTTTATGTGGAGGTGAGTTCCATGAGACTAGATAAGTAGATTCTTTAAAATATTCATATTATGTAGGATCGATAATCGTGGGAGGTCTATCTACTCATGTGTTATTTGACACCGGTGCGACCCATAGTTTTGTGAGTCCATCGATGGCTAGCAAATTAGTTATTCAACCTGAAGATTTAACGAGTATTGTCCGAGTACATACTCCTAGAGGTCAGATTTTAGAATCCCAAGGGGTTGTCAAGGAGGTACCCGTGATTATAGAAGGAGAAGAACTAGCTGTCGAGCTTATCATCATTCCGATGGAATGGTATGATGTGATCCTTGGAATGGATTGGTTGTCAAGACATCGAGCTGCGATGGATTGTCGGCACGATCAAGTACGTTGCCAAAAAAGCGGCAAGGAACTTAAATATCAAAGAATCTGATCGGGTCAAGGGATTCACATCATCTTCGCGTTACGTGTGGAACGATTCCTAAATCAAAGGGGTGACCTATATCTCGTTACCATATCTGTGGAAGAAGTGGGTCCATCTGTGCAAGTCGAGGAGATCCCTGTAGCATGGGAGTTTGCAGATGTTTTCAATTCCATTTGAGATTGAGCTAGAACCGGGTACTGCTCCAATATCAAAGTCTCCATATCGAATTGCACCAACGGAAATGGCAGAGTTGAAGAAGCAATTAGATGAGCTACTTGAGAAAGGTTATGTACGATCGGGTACATCACCATTGGATGCACCGGTCCTATTTGTAAAAAGAAAGATGAGAGTTTCAGACTGTGCATTGATTATAGGGCTCTAAACAAAGTCACTGTTAACAATCATTATCCACTATCGAGGATTGATGAGTTATTAGATCAATTAAGAGGTGCGGCTTGGTTTTCAAAGATAGATTTAGCATCAGAATATCATCAGATTCCAATTGCAGAAGGTGACATTAGGAAGACCGCATTTCAAACTCGATATGAGCATTATGAATTTACGGTTATGCCATTTGGTTTGACTAATGCCCCTGCCGCGTTCATGAAGCTAATGAACAATGTGTTTGGGGACTACTTGCACTACAAGAAAATCAGGTTTTAGGGACTGAAAAATCGGTCCCTAATCTGTCCCTAAACAGGTTTAGGGACGGATTAGGGACGACCAGCGGTAGTCCCCAATCGCGCGACTCCAAATGCTATCCGTCCCCAATCCGTTCCTAATTAGGGACGGAAATTTCAGTCTCCAATCCATCCCCAATTACGGACGGAATAAGTAGTCCCCAAATAGTACCTGGATTGGGGACGATTTGGTTTTGGTCTCTAAAATTTGGAGACGGACCACTGAATCTGTCTCCAAATTTAGAGACGGGCAACTGCCGTCTCCAAATTTAGAGACGACTGACTTGACCGTCTCTAAATTTAGGGACGGCAAAGCCCGTCGCTAAATTTAGGGACGGGTATCTGCCGTCGCTAAATTTAGCGACAGGCAATATTTATCGTCCCTAATTTTTTTTTTAAAAATAAAAAAATAAAATTTAAAAAAGTTTGATTACATTAAAAGATAAATATTAGTACATAAACATAATTACAAACCATACATATAACCAACATTTTTAATCCTAAGCCGTTCCGATTAGTCGTGGTCGGAATCACTACTCTTAACTACATCCCAATCGATGTTAGGCATTTGCGCTTTCATCATGCGCATAAGCTTATCCACACGCCTATCTGATCGTTCAACATGCTTTCTTGATAGTTCAGCCTCCTTTCTTGATACTTCAGCCTCCTTTAGTGCTTGTTCAACCCGTTTGTCGGATTCTTGGAACCTTTCGGATATTTGATGTCGGAGCTCGTAATCCGATACTTTTTCTTTACCTTTGGATGAAGTTGAATGTTTTGAGGCCATTGCTCCAAGTCCGAAAATACGACCTTTGTATGGCGTAACTTGCTGTAAAACAAATATCAAGAATTAATAACATTTATAAATAGTGAAATTAGATCATAGTAGGATGTCATTATTACCTCGATATACCACTCGTTGTACTCTTCCTGACTAAGAGTAGTTTGTGAGCCGTCTTCTCTCGGGGGTATTTGCGATACTCGCTCCGCTGCCATGTTTTCAATTTCATCGTAAAGGCTTTTCGCCTTAGGATCCACCCACGAACCATCTGACATCTTAACATGCATACGTTCCAACAATTCTAGATACGATGGTTCGGATCCCTTCTCTTTCGCCTGAAAAAATAAAAAAGACATAGTTTAATGAAATGTTAATTTTATATAAATGCATAAAAATTGAATAAAGCTTACCAGATCTTCGTATACTTCCGCAAAAGAACGAGATCCTGTCGTGTGTACGCTTATCCCGTATCCTGCTCTATCAGAACGCCGAGATTTACTTGCTCGCTCGCTCTTTGCCTTAAATTCTGGGGAATCCCAATATGTGCACATCTGATCCCAAATATCTTCCGCCATCCATTTGGGTTTTCCTTTTATATCTCGGTTTGCGTGACATTTACCTACACTAGACTTGAGACGCGAAGCCGCATTTCTTTCCAATTCGGACTTTACTAGTCCGGTAAGGGCGGGATTCCAATAAAATTTTTGCTGCAATATTAATAAGCTTATTATATTTAAATTGAATTTAAATTACTTGATAAAATTAAAAATTGTTTAAAACATACCACAAATGATTTCCACCATTGTTGCTTAATATCTGGATCGATATGTATCCAATTGTAACACGACCGATCATAATCAGCTGTTATCGTAGCTGTTATGTGACGATTAAGTTGATTAAATCCAAACCTAAAAATCACAATGAAAGATAAATTAACATTTAATTAACTATTTATAATAGAGATTTGAAATTGAGTATACGTACCATAGTCCGCCGCTTTTTCGATCAGGGTCTATAAGAGGAAGCTTGCGTCGTTCTTCATCCATTGCTAAAATTTCTTCCACTGTTGGTTCCTCGTATATATCCGGATCGTGATGTAGTACTTGATCTGGTGGTGGTTGCATTTGCGGATAATACGGCATATATTGCCCCGATTGTGTCGATCCAGTGTTTCGGAAGAAATTTGGATTCATGTAATCATCAAACCTTGAATTGGAATGTCGGGAATGAGATGAAAGGTTGCCACTTTCCTCGGACTGAGAGCGGTTTCTCGTTTTACCGCCTCTTCCAACGCGGCGCGACATACTGAAATGTCAAAATAAAATATTACGACATTCTAAATTTCAACGTACATTTCTAAATTTCGTAACTTCTAACATCAACACATAAATAAACAGCTAGATTCCATGCTCCTACCTTAAAATTCCAGCTAACTTAGAACCAATTCCAGCGAAATTCTATACTCCTACCAAGATTTTTTTCAACTAATCCATGAAATTGATGGGTTCAACACGAGACTGGTATACCTGACCGGCGGCGGCGAACGGGGCGGTGACGGAGGAGGGGAGGGCGGCGGCGACGAGAGGGGAGACGCAAGGGAACGCGGCGGCGACGGGAGGGGAGATGCGTTCAAACGACGGATGGGCGCAGCGAACGCGGCGGCGACGGTGAGAGAAGCGAACGCGGCGGCGACGGAGGAGGAAGGGAACGCGGCAGCGACGGAGGAGGAAGGAGAATGGATTCGAACGTGAAGATTCTGAAAATGGATTCGAGAATTTATAATAATTTGGGGACGGGGGGACAAAATCCGTCTCCAATTTGAGACGGGTGGATAAAATCCGTCTCCAATTGGAGACGGGGGGATAAAATCCGTCTCTAATTGGAGACGGGGGGATAAAATCCGTATCCAATTGGAGACGGCTGAGGCCCGTCCCCAATTGGGAACGGCTCATCCATCCCTAATTGGGGACGGTTCAACCTTCCGTCCCCAATTCCGGGATCGGTGATTGATCGGGAATCGGGATCAGGACGATTGACCGGGACCAGGATCGGGAGGATTGACCGGGACCGGGATTGGGACGATTGACCGGGGACCGAGCCCGAGACGATAGATCGGGATCGGGACGATAGATCGGGACGATAATCATCAAAAAACGTATAATTATTGAGAAACAATTCGTAAACATATAATCATTAAGAAATAGAAACAATCATTAAAAAGTATATAAAAAACAATCCGTAAACGTTTTAACATGATTCATCACCAGAGTCACACAATCGTTCCGTCGAATCTTCTGTACCTGATTCAAATTCCACATCTTCTTTTTCTTCTATATCTTCATGAATATCATCTTCATTAGTTTCGAGTTCCTCCATTTCACCGTGCGTAAGTTCTTCAACGCGTACATTGTCAATAGCAATAATCTCGGTCATTTGTTGTTGCATTGGCAATTGTTGTTGTTCTGTGTTGTCGATAAATTTGCCCCTCGGAAGTATCTTCATTGCGACACGCCAACATGAAGATCTTCGTGTGGAGTTAACTTCTACAACGCCTAGTTTGTTTACTCTTGTTCCGCGACCGATTACTGGATCGAACCAATCACATCGAAATAACATCACTTTTAAACCGACATAACCTACAAAAAATATCAAAATATGAGTCAATATTCAAAATGACATATGTGGTAAGGATAACATTGTTTTAAACTTTTTTTCTATACCTGGATATTCCAATTGTAAAATTTCCTTTAAAATCCCATAAAATCTGGTTCATCGACCGATGTACAATAGCTTTCACCTTTCACACATACACCATAATTCATCGCCGACTTCAATTTCCCATGATCGTAGGTGTGAAAATTATAACCACGTGTAAAATACATAGGCCAACTCATAACTTTCACAATCCGTCCTTTGATAAGATCTCATAGCCACAACAGATGATTGCCCATCTCAACCTGCAGTACATATACAAATTTCATTACTTACATATTGTCTGATCCATGTGGAGAAATCTTTTTCTTTAAGTTCTTGGAGTTGAGAATCATCAATGTTCGTATATGTATTCTTCAATATATCCTCAAATGTCCTATAAAAAGAAACAAAATTCTACAAATATTATAACAATAAACAAAATTGTCATTGTGATAACCATAGTTAATTATGGGATTTTACCTTTCGAAAGGCTGTAGATATTCGCAGTTTAATAAAATATATGTATGTGCGATATGGAGATCTCGTTGTGATAACCATATATCTTTCGCCTTACCAACAGATCGATCAATTCCACAAAATATGTCCGAAACATCTGGTAATGGATATGAATATGTCACACCACCATCAAAACATCTGTCTGGATTTCTAGTCTGCGTTTGAACATGTGGCTCCAAGTAGTATGAAGTGAAGAACGATATTTCCTCATTGACGTATTGTTCCACAATTGAACCCTCCGGTCAAGCTTTTTGTTTGGTTTTATTCTTCAGATGAAACATAAATCGCTCGAACGAATACATCCAACGAAATTGAACTGGACCTCCTAATGCGGCTTCGTGCGGTAAATGAACTGTCAAGTGCTCCATAACATCGAAGAATGATGGTGGAAAAATCTTCTCTAAGTTACAAAGTATAGTTACTATGTTATTTTGCAGTCGACGAACCACATCCATACTCAGATTTCTCGAACATAAATCTCGTAAGAATAGGCCAATACCTATAACATGAAAGTATTATTAGTGTATTTAACAAATATTCATACTACATATAATATAAAATCAACCACATACCTCCAATTTCTTCGTGTGCATGTTTGTCCATCAATTCAGAAAAACATATCGGAAGTAGTCTTTGCATGAATACATGACAATCGTGACTTTTCATTCCGAATAACTTTCCTCCTTGAATATCAACGCACCTTTCAATGTTAGACGCATAGTCGTCGGGAAATTTCACATCTTCTTTCAACCATTTCAACAATTTATATTTCGTATCATCTGACAATCTGAAGATCGGGACTGGCGCTTTACCGTTGTCACTTATATGTAACTCCCTTCGTGAGCAATACTCTTCTAGATCCTTGCGTGATTTAATATTGTCTTTCGTCTTCCCTGTGACATTGAGTATTGTATTGATGATGTTATCGAAAAAATTCTTCTCTATGTGCATCACATCAAAATTATGTCGAAGTTTCAGATTTTTCCAATACGGCAAATCCCAAAATATGCTCTTCTTGTACCGGTTATGAGTAATTCCATAACCACCAATTCTCGAATGATTGTTCCCTCCGCAATCTATACTCCTCGGAATACCCAAAGCAAGAAGTCGTTCATACAAAATCTCTTCGCCGGTCAAAATTGGAGGAGGACATTTCCGCACAACTACATTCCTTTTGAAATTTATCTTGTTGCGTCGTAATACATCATCAACAGGAAGAAAACGACGATGACAATCAAACCAACTCGTCTTTCTTCCATGTTTCAATTGAAAAGCATATGTTTTCTCCATGCAATATGGACAAGCCAATCGACCATGCGTGTCCATCCAGATAACATACTATAAGCTGAAAATCACTTATTGTCCACATGAGAGCACCCCGTAACATAAAATTTTGTCGCCTCGACACATCGTACGCTTGAACTCCATTCCATAATTCTTTTAATTCTTCAATAAGTGGTTGAAGAAATATATCCAAACTTCTTTTCGGATGATTAGGCCCGGGAATCATTATTGTTAAGAACAAAAATTCCCGTTTCATGCACATATCCGGTGGTAAGTTGTAAGGTGTCATTATAACTGGCCACAATGAATAATTCTTTCCAGACATCCCAAATGGATTAAAACCATCGGTACAAAGGCCTAAATAGACATTTCGACTCTCAGCCGCAAAATCAGGATATACCTTGTTAAAGTGTTTCCACACCTCACCATCTGATGGATGACACATCTCTCCTTCACGACTTGAATCCTCAACATGCCATCTCATGTCGCTTGTGGTCTCCAAAGATTGATACAATCTTTTTAATCTGTCTGTAATTGGTAGATACCACATACGACGATATGGAACCGATTTTCCATTCTTTGTTAAATAAAACCGATCTTTTCCACAAAATAGACAATTACTCATCTCTGATGTCTCTCTCCAAAAAATCATGCAATTGTCTTGACAAACATCAATCATTTGATATGGCAATAAACCCAAAGATCGCATCATCTCCTTTGTCTCATAATAGGAGTCTACTGCATTATTATCTTCTGGCAAATAATCTCTTACTAATTGCAATATCGAATCCATGCAATTCTCAGACAAATTATTTTCAGTCTTCAAATTCATCAAACGTGCAGACAGAGATAACTGTGATAAACCACTCCTACAACCATCATAAAGTGGATTCCTAGCACTTTCTAGCATTTCAAAAAAAAATTTGCTTCTTCATTCGGATCTTCTTCAATATTTTCGTTTCTTTCACGGAATACATTTTGCACCATTTCCACATAAGGGTTCATTTCTACATCTTGAGAAGACTCAAATTCATCATGATGTATAGTGCCCCTACTAAAGTTTTCCACAACATTACTAGGTCGTGGTGCAAATTTTTCTCCATGACATAACCACATGAAATAATTCGGGGTAAATCCTCTTAAATAAAGATGCTTCCAAACAGTTCTCTCATTAACAAATTTTTCATTCTTGCATTTGACGCATGGACAAACCAACATACTCGTTTCTTTATAAACTTGTTGACTCGTCGCCATTGTCATAAACTGTGTGACGCCTTCAATAAACTCTTTCGATACGCTTTGAGATTCTGGATCAATTTTTCTATACATCCATTGTCTAGAATCGAAAATGTTCGATCTTGATGAAGATGCCATTATATTGCAAACACTATAGAAGATATGCGGTGAAAAATATGAGAGTTGCTTATGTAAAATGGATCAATGGTTGAGGGGTTAAATAGATTATTTATACACAAATTAGGGACGGACTAGGGACTAAGAGATTAATTTTCCGAAAAATCGTCCCTAAACCGTCCCTAAAACGGTTTTTAAAGTCCTAAATTTAGGGACGGTCCCATATCCGTCTCCAAATTTGGAGACGGATGACCTGCCCGTCTCCAAATTTGGAGACGGATGACCTGCCCGTCCCCAATTTAGGGACGGGAGAAACTTCCGTCTCCAATTTAGGGACGACTTACTCATCCGTCCCTAATTGGTCCGCAATTAGGGACGGATTAGGCACGACTCTTTTGTACCCAAATTTGGGGACGGATTCGGGACGGATTTCATTTTCCGTCCCTAATCTGTGTATAATATGTTCCTAAATTTAGGGACGGAAATATCGGTCCTCAAATTTCGTCCCTAATCTTGAATTTTCTAGTAGTGTTGGATCGTTTCGTTATTGTATTTATCGATGAAATTTTGGTTTACTCCAAGAGCCTAGAGGAACACGAGGAACATCTGCTCTTAGTGTTAGAGCGTCTTAGAGAACAATGATTGTACCGTCTTGGGGTTGTGGTAACCTTTCGAGCAACGGAGCGTTGTATTGTACTGATGGCTATTTATGTTATTCGGGGTATGATCAATCGATCTGCCAGCGTCGTACCGTGTTGGGGTTGTGGTAACCTTTTGAGCAACGGAGCGTTGTATTGTACAGATGGCTGGGGTACGTTGTGACCTTGCGAGATCTTCTATGTGTTGGGGTCCTTTGGACTTTGCGAGCGTGTGCCCGAGCTAGAGTCGTGTGGAATCTATGTGTTATGATTCAGTGTGGTACTAGTTTTAGATTTTGGATACTCAGTGGGGTTAGATAGAGTTGTTTGTATATCTTTAGTTTAGACTTTGGATATATCGCTATTTATGTTATTCAGTTTAGAGTGGGAGAATATGTGGCACAGAGTACGTACACATATTGATCTCACTAATTCGTACTCACCCTATTTGTGGCTATCATGGATGGATAGGATATGGCAAGGAAAAGAGTAACGAGGTTGAGCCGCAACATGAAATCTCAAAACGGACTGATGGTAGAGGCGTGCACGAGGTCTCAAAGAGTTATTTTGTATTTCATATTTATTTTATTCATTTATCGTAACTATGATCTTTACGTATTTGTTTTGCCATTTGGTCCGGACCATTTTATTGTGGAATAAATCATTTATTTTGTTTTATAAATGCGTTTGAGCGATGACACGTGTAGCTACCTCTTGGAGATGATGGTGGACACTCCTAGTCCCGAGTTAACTCCGGGATGGGGGATGTTACAGATCTCCCCAATTCTTGGCAAATGCCTCAGGTCGATCCTAAAAAAAACTTAAATCATTATTGATTTTCCATTCAATTTATTTGATTGGATCCTTTATTTTTATTTGTTACACACATACGACATGTTGCTTCTAGTTCTGGTTGTGTCAGATTGCTTTACTAAACATAGAATATTGAGGTTAAACCATGAAAATCGATATGAATTCTAATTGATCTTCATAGAGCTTAGAGTGTTGGTTCTAGCTTATGAAATCTGGTTTTGTTGAAATCGTTCGGAATCGTTCGGAAGCATTGTTGTAAAAGGCTCCTTTTGCAGGGACTCTTTTGTTCTCCATAACCGTAAGCTGGCATGATGTTTGTTTAATTTGTTTGTCGCAGCAGGTACCACACTGGTTGACATATGACTGCCCTCCGGATGCCCGGGAAAAACTCAAAGTTCGATGGGGATCAGACTTGAAAGGCCAAGCTCAAAACTGGTGAGTTATGCATATTAGATCATGCTAATACCTTTTGTTTCCTCCTGTCTTCCATTTTAGTAAGTTTTCAATTCTTGATGAATTTCAATAACTGTTTTTCGACAAATGGCTTAATATAGATCATAAACCAGGAATTCCGGTAGAAAGGTGAGACTATGACGGTGTTCCATGGTTTGCAAGTCGGTAACTCGAAAGGTGCTTACCATTGAGTTATATTTTTTTCTTGGGACATTGCAGGTTTCTCTTTAAATTTATTGGGAATGATGAAGAAATCAATCTTCTAGGTGATGGAAGCGAGAAACCTGAGTTCGAGGAATGGTCTTGGATATCTCCTGAACAAATAATCGAACTCGTGGGTGCATTTCATAGCTTTTACCATTTTTATTGAACTCCAACACGATTACGTTTCAGATTCACGGTATTACTTAATGTTTATCTTTTTCCATCTCACGCGGTGGAATTCAAGAAGCGAGTATACAAGGAAGTTTTGTCAGTTTTTACGCACATCTCCAGTGGAATTTCATATTCTTTGGGTAGTCATCTCTATATGATGATGAACAAAGGGGCAATAAAGTGAGGTGATGAATTTGTGAAATCGATTTGGAGAAGAGTTTGAATCTTTCAAATTTCTTCTCAGAGTCATCAAGTAACTATTATCCTTACTTATCCCTCCATCCTTTTCATGATACACTTACTCAAAATATGTTTTTCTTAGTTCGTTTTATCTTTTTATATAACATTTGAACTTATAATTTAATCTTTGTTTTTCAGCTTATCGGATACACTTTCTCAAAAATATGTTCTTCTTATTCGTTTAATCTTTTTATATAATATTGAACTTATAATTTATTTGTTTTTCAGCTTATCGGACACGAACAATACAGGAGAATGAGATGTGATTTCATTTTGTTGCGCGACAACAATTTGACAATTCCGGAGATCATTTCATTTGGCGTTTTTTTATTTTGTTTTTCATTTTGATATTTTCGAAATCCATTTCATTTTGGCATTTTTAGAATTCATTTCATTTTGATATTTGCGGAATCCATTTTTATGATTTAGATATGTATTTTTTTTTACTTTTTTTGTATCTTAACTTTGTTTTTTAGAACCCAAAAAACTCATTCAAACCCCAAATAACCCGAATAACCCAAATAACCCATGACTATTCGAATTTAGTTTGGGTTATTTCGGATTTACTGCTTGAGAATCCGAAAAACCTGAACCGAAACCCGAAAAATCCAGGCCGAAAAATATTCGGGTTCAATTTCGGATCCAGCTTTTGTAAACTCAACTAAAGTGAACCCGGATCGAAACCCGAGGAATCCGGATCGACCACTCCTAGATTTTTCAACCAAAATCAAATATAAATTAGACAGAATTTAAAATATTAACACAATTGAACTAGGCTAACCCATTTAACATCCATACAACATAACATAACGAGTAAAACCGGTAGAATAATGAAGTTTTTATTCATAAGCCTTTCGAGCATGTGTAGTCTATAGGGGAACATACATGCACCGATGTATACATAGATGAATCTATACATGTATGTATATATATATATATATATATATATATAAGTAGACAATAGATATAGCAAGCCATCAATGGCTTGCAAAACACCTAATGGTAACAATAAGGCGTGTAGTTCTATACCACCGGTGACTATTACAGGTCTCTCACCAGAATATTTACATCACAAAACTAAAGAAAACGGGAGCTAGAAAGGAATGACAGATACGAGGCTTAGAACAAGAGAAGGCAAAGAATAATGCAGCAAAGGAGAAAGATCGATACCCGATGAAGGGACTTTTCCATTTGCATTTCTCGTCTTCTCATCCGCTGCCTGTTCCCGCTGATTGAGTAGTGGTTTTCGTAAGAGGGAGCTAAACTGTTTGTGAAGGTTCCGAATATTCGCGTGTAAACCATGTCCCCGAACATTTCGATCACTGGGTTTAGGAAACTCATTATCACTGCATTGGCGAGATCAGTAGATTCAGTCGTTGTGAAGTTACCATGGAGACGAGGGGAATATTGCTGGTGATGAAATGTGGGAGACTGGGTTTGATGTTGATGCTGCAAGTTTGGGTTCATGGTCGAGGTTGAAGTGATCAGATTGTTCAAAGAGGTTGGAGAGGGTCTTCGGGGTATGATCATATTTTCCGGGTCTTGCTTCTTGGGACAAAATGCAGAGGAAGACATGCCTCTTCCATAGAGGGGAACCAATGAACTGATGGAGATGTCAGCCTTGCAAACAGGGCAATTCTGCAGCTGATAACTGGACACCGAAGATATTTGGACATGCAACCACTTGTAGATGCAAGGCCAGCAGAAAAGGTGTCCACAGAGAGTGACGACTGGATCGTGAGCCGAATCTAAACATATGTTGCAATCAAAATAGACACTTTCATCAGCATTAACTACTGTTGGACCAGTGACAGGATTAGATTTCTGCTTGACAAGAAAACTATGGTCATGAGCCTGTTGAGCATCAGAAGTGAAGAAGCTTCCTTCCATGGGGGTTAAACCTATTCAGGAAAATCGATATATTATCAGGGAAACGTAGTCTCCTATTTGCACCAGACGAACAGTCCAACAGACTTACCATATGAATCAACCAAAAGAAAAGTATCAACAGTTCAAATGGTACTCATAAACTATGTGAAAATTAAACATCCAACAAAAAAGCTCAAGAACCTGACGAATACAAAATGATCCACAGGCATATGCTCATAAAGGTAGTTTTTACAGATAATAAAATAGATAGCACACAACAGTTCATCAAGAAAAATGTCGAAGGTATGATATTTTAGACGTAAAAATGTAAAGGACTTATTATTCAAATAGCCTCACTTTACTTGGATTCGTGTTGTCATGAAATCTGTAAGATGAAATCATGCAACCAAAGCATTCCGGACTAAGTTTCCTCCTCATTTTTTAGCAACAAAATGAGAAAATAGAAACAGAGTCGTTCATTCAAAACCCAGAATGGTTCATCGAAATTGATTGATCATGTGCGAATACGAAACCCTAAACAAAACAAAATCCCATAATACCTATGCATAATTTTCTCAGCAGAAAGAGAACCGAAAAATCACCAATAAAAAAATCCCTATTCCGATGAAGCGCAATTCGAAATTGTAAATCTTGCCGGTGAAACATCCCACTAAATCTATTTCTCCTAAAACCAAAAACGTATGAATCAATAAACATTGCAAAACCTAAATTCTAGGATTACGGACATCAAAATCGGATCGCACAATACAGGAATCGGAAAAGAGAGGAGGGACGTACAACTGCTGAAAGAGATCGATGAAGAAAAGAAACATACCGTGAGGGAGACGAAGAAGAGGAGAGGAACCGAAGGTGTGGAATCTGGGAAGAGCAAAATGAAGAGAATTCGAAGAAGGAGAGATCCTTCGTACGTAGACGTGGTTTCCACGTATTTGATCAGCCAAATGAAGAATAAATAATATAAAAAAAGACCGCTAAAAGTCTTATATGTTGAAGTTTTATTATTTTTAATAATATAAAGTTCTTTTTAATCTCCATTTTTATCTCTCTCTTTTTTCGGCAGAATATCAGAAATACCAAGGGCTAAACCACTTTAAAAATATCCTTCTTCAAAATAATTATTGAATCTGAAAAATAAAAACTGAAAAAAAGACAAATTTGTCCTTGATGTTCGAACGTGGAAAAATGGAAGTTCGGCAGTTTTTCGACGTGAAAAACTGCTGAAAACGAGAAAGCCGAACAGTTTTTCGCCGTGAAACCTGTTTAAAAGTTGATAGCAAGAAAGAAATAAATGATGTCGAACTTGAGAGGGAACGATTTGAAGTTGGCGAGAAGGAAAATGGCTAGAATCAGCAGCATCACTGGCGAAGAGAGCACGAGTCAATCTTCAATGGCGTCAATAAGTGTAAATAGTTTGATTTCTAGGGTTTTGCAAGCTTTCGAGTCACAAAATGGTTTATTGATTTGAAATGGGTGAGT
>CM071869.1:5586054-5598557 GCA_036759665.1 Gynandropsis gynandra
AAGGGTATTTTTGAAGTGTTTTAGCTCTACGAGGGTATTTTTGAAGTTAGCCCCTTTTTTCATCTTATCTATATTTTTTTATTCCATAATAATCATATAAAATTATAAATTATTCAATATTATATATAAAAAATTTATTTAATTCATATAAGATACGCATATAAGAAATAAAACTATTGAATAAAAATAATTATTTCATTCATATTTTATCATAAAAAGAAAGGTTTAATCGAATTTTTAAGTACCTAATGGAAGATAAATGTTTTAATCGTATTTCTAACTGCCTAATGGATAATGGCTTAAATATAGAGATAATGACTTCATAAATACTAAAATTGGATTAAACAATAAACAATATATATAACGAGTGATATAAAAAAATTTCTGATTCTTGATTGTAGTAGTTACAACAATGGAGAGATTCTTAGGCCAAAATCGTGTTTGCAAGGAAGCTTCCGACGACATCAGAAGGTTAATCCTCTCCCCAAAACACCTGTGGACGTGTCCACCCAATCACTATCTTGTTCGTCCATCCATTTATGAGTGACGTTTGATAATGTCAAAGCATGCAATTGTTTATGTTAACATCTTTGACAATCTCGAGTCATAAGATTATATATACCATAATCACTATAAGAATTGCTATGATAGTTATATAACAACAATCCATGAAACAATCTCATGTCGGATCGTCCAGTACATTGTTCTCTAACATGTACCTATGTGTTAAATTGTAATCTCATATCAATTTATACATACTAGTCTTAATGCAATATTGATATACTTATTCTCAATGATGCTCGACTAGAGATGTTTTAAGATTATCTTAAATATATTTCTAAAGATATTATTTCATCTATTTATATACGTAGATAGTAAATGAAATGAAATAATAGAATGTCATTTTATAGAAAATATCATGATACATCAGAAACGCTCAAATAATAATCATCCAAATGATTGGTCTCTAGAGCATATTCCAATAATCTCCCACTTGCGCTAAGACTAATCAGACCAATCGGGTATATCTGTAATACCTAATGATCTAGTATGATGATCATGCCTATGCTACACCAGAGGCTTCGTCAAAGGGTCTGCGACATTGTCATCTATTGGTACTCTGCATATCTTAATGTCTCATCTCTCCACGATTTCTCGAATGAGATGGAAGCGTCTGAGTATGTGTTTGGATCTTTGGTGTGATCTGAGTTCCTTAGCATGTGCAATGGCACCATTATTGTCACAATAGATCTCAACAGGACCTTCTATGCTAAGAACCACCCCAAGTTCGTATATGAACTTCTCGATCCAAACCGTCTCTTTAGTTGCTTCTGATGCAGCTAAGTACTCAGTCTCTCTAGTAGAATCAACAATTGTAGCTCTTTTAGAACTTTTCCAACTCACAACACCACGCCATTTAGGTAAAACACAAAGCCAGATTGCGATCTACAGTACTCCCACTAGTTCTTCTAGAAAGAAACTTTCTTTCTATAAAAACACCTGTGCGGACAGCAAACACTTTGTACTCTGAGGGTTTATAGAAATAGTATCTTTTAGTTCTTTTGTGATACCCTGCGAAAATACACTTATCTGATTTAGGATCGAGTTTGTTAGACGTCTGACGTTTAACATAAACCTCACATCCCAAATCTTCATAAAAAACATACTAGGACGTTTTCCAGTCTATATCTTATATGGTGTCTTTTGAACTAACTTAGATGAAACAAGTTTAATATAAAAGCAATTGTTTCTAATGCATGTCACCAAGACGAATGTGGAAGAACTGTTTGACTCATCATCAACCGAATCATGCCTAACAAAGTTCAACTCCTTTTAGAAACATCATTCCATCATGGCGTAGTGTAGCTGGTGGAGTGAGTTGTGAGACAATCTCACACTCTTTAAGATAGTCAACAAATTCTTAGTTTAAATATTCACCAACTCTGATTAAAGTTTCTTGATAATCTTGCCAAATTGGTTTTGTATTTAGTTTTTGAATTCTTTAAACTTTTCAAAATATTTAAATTTGTGTTTCATCATATGTACATATCCATATCTCCTGAAAATATCAGTAAAGGTAATAAAGTGCCAAAAATCCACCTATACCTATAGCTTGTGTGTTCAAAGGTCCACATACAATGGCGAGATTCTGATTCTTGATTGTAATGGTTACAACAATGGAGAGATTCTTAGGCCAAAATTGTATTTGCAAAGAAGCTTCCAACTGCACCAGAAGGTTCATCCTCTCCCCAAAAACACCTGAAACATAATTAATCAGACAAGAGACCATGGATGTGTCCGGACCTTCTAATAGCTCCTCTGAGACATGGCAGGCGTCCTCGAGTTCTTCTTTTTCTGCTTCAACTTCCTCCACCGTGGATCAAATGCAACGCCACTGTTCTTCTCGAAAAACTTATCAATAGGAACACGAACATAGACATGATCAATCTCTTATTAAAGGTGAAAATTCTTATGATCATCGAATGAAATCACCTGCAAAATACCACGTCTGTCAAGCCATAATTAATATTAAAGGTGAAAATTTTTATGATCATCGAATGAAATCACTTGCAAAATACCATGTCTATCAAGCCATAAGCTTCGAAAACCAGAAATAAGAGCACCGTACACAACAATGCTGATCATGGAACTTAGAGCATTAGATAGAATAAGAATATGCACAACGAGAACCTTTATCGGTGATCAACGAATACATAATTTCATAGTCTTTTCAATGAGCACCAAGTCCAACAGAGCAATCTCAAGTTCAAAGCATATATAGTGAATGCACAATTCATCGTTGCAGAAGAACTGTGTGTCTACCCGAAAAGATTCCAACTTTCACCGTAATCATGCACAATACCTTGATGCAACTGAAGCATTGGAATCTTAGAACAATTACTCCCGCTAAACCAGTTCCTCTCCAACTTGGTTTCGTTGCTTTCTCCCTCCTCTTCTCCACATTTCCTCCTCTTATTATCTTTTTCGTCAAAGCCACAGATGTCATGTTAAAGAAACAATTTCTTTGAATGCATTTCATTCAAATTAAGTGAGAGTATGCAGAACCCATCTGAAGAGAATTTAGTAACTTAATAGAATTTAGTAACAACTCAAAATCATCTGTCTTGCCTTGATGTGGTTCCTATTTTCACTGACGATCAAAAGCTGGATCGTAAACTTTGCCTAATCAATCAAGTTCAGCGTACCAAAAGTTAAAACAGAAAGAGACAGATGGACACATATACCTCAAACGAAGTAGCAAAGACAGCATCTTGGAACTTAACCAGCCACATCCATATAGCTCTTCAACCCAACGCTCAACATTTACCACGATGAAGAAACTGTAAAGATCAACAACAAGCATCATATAATGCAGCCGCAGGTAAAAAGAAAGGGTTATTCGAGGTTGAAAAGACTCTTGCAAAACATAAATAAATTAATAAATAACAAAATGTATCTTGTTAGAGGAGCACGGAAGACTAGACATGAGCACAGAAAAACAAGTCAAATGTTTACTACAGATTTAGAGCCCTTGCTGGCTACCATTCGTTTGAGGGGAGAAAAACAAGCCAGAATTGAAAACAATTTACCCCAAAAAAGAAAAAATCAAGCCCAAGTGTTCAAATATACTATCAAACATTACAAGACCATCGTAGAAAAAAAGATTTTTTATTGGTAAGCACCAACACATTGCATTAAATTGTCAAAAGCTCACATCAGGGAAACCGCAAACAAGATTATCTAAAAAGAACAAATGGGCATTCCACATCCAATTTGAGGAGTTACACACCTGCAATGTCATCTCCTCCAACACGCTGCAAAAGAAATTTGTATACCAGAGAAATAGATTGATTCGCAACATCAGGATCATTGTCCCTTAATAATGCCAGCAACACAGCCACTAGAACATTAGAATGCTCCATCATACTCAAACCAACCTCCTCAATAATCCTGTCATCCAAAAGAAACCATCAGCTATTCTCCTAACATGGCATACCATCTGTCTATTATTTTATGACAGCGTGTAAAACTATATGCTCAATCTATGACATTTGAACTTACGTAATATAGGATACCTTGCGAGATCTTGCAACGATTTTTCGCCTTCTTGTTAGTACCATCGCGTTTGAATCTTAGCTTCAAATCCTGATCGACCCGCTTCTGCAATCCAATGACTCATTGCTCTAATACCGAGAATCAACAGTTACCTTCGGTGGGTACCGATAGAGTTCAAGAAAATCAGCATTGAACATTGAGATCTGAACCTGAATTGAGACCAAATCTCTCTTCAATTTCAGGAGATGAAACTGATTCAGAGCCTGAACCGATCCGTCTCCTTGAGGAACCCATTCTCGAGTTTCTTCTTCGTTTCCGCGCAACAGGTAAACAAAACAGAAGCCTGAATCCTACAGTATTCCGACAACCAAAACCAAAATGCCCTCCGACACATCAAAAAATTTCATCCGGAAATAAAAAACGAGAGAAATCGAAGGCGTTCCTGCAAAATCTCCAACATTCCATCGAGGAAACCCTAATTCCTCGGCGGAGGACCCATCAAACTTCTTCTGACCTTTTGTCTTTGTCTTCCCAGAATCTCTTCAAGCTTGAGCCATTTACTTAGTTCACCCTTCTCGCTAGCCTTGTATTTTTCTGCAATCCAGAATCTCTTCAACCTTAAGCCATTTACTTTGTTCACCCTTCTCGCTAGCCTTGTATTTTTCCGCAATGTCTCTCACCTTCGAAATATATTTCGTCATATTTGAATCTCTCCATTCGGTAAGTAACATGGTATTTCTCTCAAAGCATCCAAGTCGCAGTCATCTGTTACGGACCAGAAGGAGAGATTCAAACATGGCCGAAAGATGTTTTCAAGGCCAGAGAGATTGCGAAAAATTTACAAGGCAAACGAGATGGGTAAACCAAGGAAATGCCTTGACGTTGAAGAGTTTCTGGGGAAAACAAAGACAGAAGGCCAAAAGAAGCTGAGAAGGGTTGACATTGAAACCGATAGACTTGATGGGTTCTCCGCCGAGGAATTAATGGAGTTTCTTGGCCGCTCTCTCGAAAACTGGGCAAGGGCAACTGACAGAGGGTTCATCTCAAACGAAGATTTATTCTAAGAAGTTGCTTCTCGTTTTAGGTTTCAATCTAAAATTAATTCGATGAAATGTAATTAAAATTTAATTGAATTTATTAAAATAACTGTTCCAAAAAATAATGTAATATATTTTTATTTTTAGAAAAAAACACATTAATAATTTTAATATTTATATGAGATAACAAGAATGGCTATAATATTAAATAAAAAGTTATGGGTTATCATTTTATTTTCAAAATTAAAAAAAAAATCTTACATGTCTTTCTTATTTTCAAAAATTCTCTAAACGGTTTAAATAATTATCAAAATTCGTCAAAAAATATCTCAAAATCTTGAATCTCATCATACTCATCATCATGTGGCACATGAGTATCATATGGTGTCATCGAAAAAATTATGTATTTTTAATCAAATTCATCGATAGTTTTCCATCTCTATACATAAAATTTTCATCTTTAACCAATTTTCTGAATTTTTCCTATTTACACACGGTATATCATGGTGTGGCTCAATTTCGTGTCATCTAGCATTGTGCGATGAACACGTTGTACATAGGCACGCATTGTATCATGTTCACACGTTATACCATATACACATATTGAACCACACTCACACGTTGTACCACACTAACACATTGTACCACACACGTTGAACCACACTTACACGTTGTACCACATACGTTCTACCACATGAACACGTTGTACTACATATGTTCTACCGCAATCACACGTTGTACCACACGCGTTATAATACACTGACACGGTGTACAAGCATGTTGTACCAAAGACACATATTATACTACACTCACACTTTGTACAAGAACGCCATACCACACACGTGCAAGTTTTTTCAGGCTTGTTATTTGTTACATACTAAATATTTCTTTTCTTTTTCTCTTGTTTGACAGTGCAAACAAATGGATCCAAGAGGATTCTATATCCAATCCAACAAGTTTTTGCAATCTTGTAAAATTGCGACGAAGTAGAAATCCAGACATATGTTTTGATGGTGGTGTGGCATTTTCATATCCAGTACCGGATGTTCCAGATATCTTTTGCAGAGTTGGTCAAACAGCTGGCAAGGCGAAAGATCTATAGCTATCACAACGAGATCTACACATCGCACATACGTATGTTTTACTCAACTGTGTATATCTACGCCCTTTTGAAAAGTAACATCCTATAAATATGGATTCAATTGCGTATGCATATTTTATTTATAATATTAATAGAATTTTTCTGACATTTTTCAGGATGTTTGATGATGTATTGAAGAATACATATATAAATATTGATGATTCTCAACTCCAGGAACTTAAAAAATAGATTTCTCCACATGGATAAGACAATGTGTAAGTAAATGATAGAAGTATTAACAAATTACTTTTATATATAATACACTTTATCGATGATTGTTTCATTTGTAATGCAGATTGAGATTGACAATCACTCGTTATGGCTACACGGTCTTGTTAAAGGACCAATTGTAAAAGTTACAAGTTGGCCAATGTATTTTACACGTTGTTACAACTTCCGTACTTACGAGCACGGATAATTGAAGTCAACTATGAACTATGGTGTATGTATGAAAGGTGAAAGCTATTGTGAATCGACTGACAAACCACATTTCTATGGGATTTTGAAAGATATTTTGAAATTTGAATATCTAGTTATCATTACTAATCAAAAAAATTTCTTATCGATACCACATATGATATTTTAGAATATATTGATTTATATTTGCCATTTTTTGTAGGTTACGTCGGTCTAAGAGTGATATTATTCCGATGTGATTGGTTCGATCAATTAAACGGTTATAAAATAAGAATAAACAAATTAGGCATTGTAGAAGTTAACTCTACTCGAAGATATGCAAAATATGAGCCTTTTATTCTTGCATCTCAAGCCGATCAAGTTTGTTACGTTTCCTATCCACATATGAGACGTTATTCAGGTTGGCGTTTCATAATGAAGATACTTCCAAAGGGTAAATTTATCGACAACACAGAAGAATAATGATTGGTCTTGGAACAACAAACCACTAAGATTGTTGCTCTTGATAAAGTTATTGTTGAAGCATTGGCACATGGTGAAGTCGAAGAAATTGAAGATGAAGAGATAGAAGGAAACGACGAAGATGAAGAATTTGAATCAAATTCGGAAACACAAGAGATAGAAGGAAAAATTATGTGACTCTGAAGATTATTAATTTTAACTTGTTTTCTGATGTTTAAAATAATTAAAAGAATTGTTATTTTTAACTTTATATTGAATCAACGAAATATATATATATATATATATATAAGTTTTTATGAATTGTTCCCGTTCCGTCCCTCGATCGTTTCTCGTCCCTCGGTCAATTTCTGTCCCTCGGTGGGTTCCCGTCCCTCGATCGATTTCTGTCTCTCGGTCGGTTCCTGTCACTCGGTTGATTCCGATATCGGGATGCGTCTATTGTTCGTACGCGATTTCGGACGGTTTGCGGACGGTCTTCGCGACTCCGTCCGTAAATCTTAATAAATTTCTCGGCAAAGGCATCGTTTCCCTTGCCTCGTCCAGCCGAAACTTTGCCCAAGCACTGAAAACTTTCGCCCAGCCGCCGTCACCCCACCGAAAACTTTCGCCCAACCGCCGCTTTGTCTAGTCTCCGCCTCTTCCAGTCGTCGTCTGTCGATTCTCTCCGAGGTAAGGGTTCCAGCCGTCCGTTCAATTTTGTTTTATGTTTCAATCTCGCTTTCAAGCTGTTCGTTTCATGTGTAATTTCAGTCGTCCCTGTGTTCCGGTCGTCCGTCAGTTCAGTCGCCGTCAGTTCTGCCGTCCATTTAGGTTTCATTTCGGCCATTTCATTTCGTTTCATGTGGAAAACGAACCATGTTTTTGCCTAAACGAACATGTTTATAAGTATACAACTTATTAGGTAATTTGTATCGAAATAAATGTCGATTCTGATTTGTGTTTATGGTGGATGAATAGGTATGTAGGTAAGGTGTTCGTGAAATGTCAAAGAAACGTATATTAAGTTACAGCTAAATTATATGATTAATGGTGGATATATTATGTCTAAAACATATATTAAGTTATGCCTAAATTATATGAGTTATGGTTATAATTTAGATATGTATTAAGTTTTATGAGTTATGATTTATGATAATAATCTAGTATTAAGTTATTTAAATTATATGAGTTATGGTTATAATCTAATATATTTCATTTAAAAAACATATATTAGGTTATATGTTTTTTAAAATTTAAAAACACATATATTAAATTATATGTGTTTTTGAAATTATATTGCAATTAATTAATGGTTAATTAGAAATTAAAACTTTAAAAATAAACATTGAATTAAAACTTTATATAATATTTTAATTTACAATTTTAGTATGTAGCGTCACGTTGGAAGAGATGGTAACACCAGAAACCGTTCAACATCTGAGGAAAGTGCCAATGGCCTATCTCTTCCACAATTCCATAGACAGTCAGATACGGTAGTTTCGGATTTTATGAATCCGAATTTATTTTCGAACACTAGATCAGCACAATATATGTCGTATCCCTTTTCAGCAGATGCCACCACCGGTCGAGCCAATGATGCATCACGAGCCTCCGATGCATCAAAAACCAACGGTGGAAGAATTTTTAGCGATGGATGAGGAAAGACATAAACTTCCTCGTATAAATCCAACTCGTGCATACGGCGCACTTTGGTACATAAGTTAAATTTAAATTTAACTTTGTAACTACTTAATTAATCAAGTTTTAAATTACCTTTAATTTTGTTTTATAGGTTTGGTTTCAAACAGCTTAATCGTCATGTAACAAAGACGATAAAAGCTGATTATGATCGTCCATATTATAATTGGACGCGAATCGATCCCGATATGAAGGAACGTTGGTGGAAAGCTTTCATGGTACGTTTTTGTTAATATTCATTTCACTCAAAATTTATTAAAATAATATTTAAATAAATAATTATATCATTATTTTTATCAAAAATTTTATTGGAATCTTGCAATAACTGGTCTAGTAAAGTTCGAATTTGAACGGATTGCGGGAAAACGACTCAATTCTCTCGTATACGAATTGAAAAGAGATCGGGAGATAAAGGGCAAACCTGTTTGGATGCTAGATAATGTCTGGGAACAGATGTGTGCCTATTGGGATGATCTTAGCTTTAAAGAGAAAAGTTGGTGCGCCAGTCAATCACGTCGTTCCGATAGAGCAGGATATGGGATAAGTGCATATACTGTTGGTTATTGCTCCTTCGCGGAGGTTTACGAAGATTTGGTAAGATTTTAAATTTTTTAAAGTTTTAATACGATTGACATTTTCTTAGTAGTAAAACATAAATTTTAAATTTGTTTTAGGCGAAAGAGAAGAGATCTGAACCGTCGTACGTGGAATTATTGGAACATACACACAAGAAGAAATCCGACAGTTCGTGAGTAGATGCCAAAGCGAAACATATTTACGACAATGTTCTGAACATGGCATCGGAACGCGTGTCCCAAATCCCGCCGAGAGAAGACGGGACGCAACCTAATCTAACTCAAGAAGAGTACAACGAGATATGTATTTCGAGGTAATTAATTATAATTTTACAAAAAAAAATTTATTAATAATTTAAATTTAATTTCAATATTTTTTTACAACATGTAACACCGTACAAAGGTCGTTTATTTGATCTTGGAGGAATAGCATCAAAACATGCAAGTTCCTCCAAAGGCAAGAAAAAAGTCGCGACTGAGGAACATCGAAACACAATCTCAAAGATGCAAGAACAATTAGTATAACAAAGTTCATTGTTTAACGCTCTAGAAAGAGAAGTTGAACGATCAAGAAGGGAATGTCAACAATGGCTTAGGATGATGAAGGAACACATGCCCAATATCAATTGGGATACGACGAAAAACAATGATTCTGACGATGACAACGATAATTCTCAATTACCACCAACAAGCTTGTAAATACATAGTGTTATTAATGTATAAACACTAATTAATTGATATCAATCTAAAATTTTAAATTTAAATTTTTATTCTTTTTTAAAAAAATTTGCGGACGGGAACAGTGTCGTACGCAAACTTTAAAGACGGAATTTTGCGGACGAGACGCGACCCGTCCCAAAATTTCAAGTTTTTTTTCGTCTTTAATTATGTTGGGTTTCACGTCGATTTTCGGACGGTCTTGTAGTCCAAAATTACAGACGGTTTGCGGACTATTTTTTCCGTTTGTATTTGTGGACGAATTACGGACGGATATGTTTTTACGACGCGCGTTTGCGGACAGATTTATCAGTCTGGAATTATTAAATTTCTTGTAGTGAAGCCTTGGACCCTGAAGAATTGGAATGGTTCGTGCAACATTTTCAATTCCAGCATTTATTTCATATGGAGATGATGAGAGCGAAATAAAACCGTTAGGTTGTGGACGGTGTTTCTCCCCTCTACAACGATGATGAAGACAAAAGAAATTTGGTTTGTGCTAAATGGTGTCCCTATTTGATATTCGCCGATAGAGCACGAAGTGATAACTGGACTCAATTGTCACGAATATCCACCACAATGGCCAAGTTTTGGTGTCAATGGGTTCAAGGATAAGTATTGGCCAAACCAAAAGTCAATCACCATAAGCAACGTGAAGAACAAGATGTTTTCATTGTCTAGATACATTTTAGATATGTTCATTGGAGGAAAGGATAAATTCAATGGTCTCATAGATATTTTTTTGGTGCGAATTATCGATGACCTGGAAGCTTGCACCAACTTTTCATGGGGAAGATTCACGTTTTCTAAGGTTATTCGTGAGATTAAGCACATGCTCTATAATTTTCAAGGTAAAATGAAGAAATTATGGACATTTATCGTGTTTATTTTGCCATTAGAGGTAAGTGTTGAATTCGTTTAATTTAATTAGTTGTGCTCCTTTGATTAGTTTAATTATTTGTGTCTAAATTTGTTAACAAATATATATATATATATATATATATATATATATATATATATATATATATATATATATATATATATATATATATATATATATATATATATATATATATATATATATATATATATATATATATATATATATATATGAGAGTGTTCTCATAATGGGGCATAAGTTACGAAAACCCAAGGAGAATGCTGAATTCTCCGAATCGCCAACGATGTGCAAGTCGAAGTACAAACCTGCGAAAATATGCATGGATACGGCTTGCATGATGTGAATGAAGAAAATGGGGATACAAAGGTTAGGCTACTGGTTATCAATTTCTAACAACATTTGCGGTACAATGTGTACGAGGTGTGGTACGACGTGTGTGATACAAATTCTATGAGGTGTGGTACAACGTGTGTGATACAAAGTGTACAAGGTGTGGTACAACGTGTGTGGTACTATAGTGTTATACCATTGGCACACATCGTACCACTCACGTTGTACCACAAACATTGTATCACACTCACATGTTGGACCACAACGTTGTTTTACAGTCATACATTGTACCACATACACACGTTGTACCAAAATAACACTTGTACCACATGCACATGTTATATCACACCTTGTACATGTTGTACTTGTAGAGAAATTGAGAGGAAAACACGCAGCGGAAACACAGAGTTTTTCTTGGTTTTCCCTTTGGTGAGATCTAATTTGGAGACAGATTAGATTAGTGTTTATTAGCACATACCTTGGGGTAACATAAAGCTCTGATCTGGAAGTCACTACAAGAAAAATAGGATTTCGGGACTGCATTTGCGGACTGAGTCAATCGTCCCTAAATTTAGGGACGGATTAGGGACGATTTAAGGACGGAATAATAAATCTCTCCCTAATTCGTCCGCAAATTTGCAGATAGCAGAGTAGTTCCTAAGTCGTCCGTAATTCGGGACGGATTCGAGACCACTTTCAAGGGCATCCGCAATTTGTGGACCGATTTACCACCCATCCGCAATTTCTGGACATATTCGGGACGGTTCGTCGGGAAATAATTATCTCAGTCCGCAATTCGTCCAGAATCGGTCTTAAAATTTTCTATTTAATCTCTCTTATTCTACTCGTTTTTCAAACACAAATCTCATATATTTCTCTTCATATCTTGTTATCGTTTCCGATTTTCGTCCAGAATCGGTCTTAAAATTTTCTATTTAATCTCTCTTATTCTACTCGTTTTTCAAACACAAATCTCATATATTTCTCTTCATATCTTGTTATCGTTTCCGATTTAATGGCATCGTCGTCGAGATCGAATATTTTTGTTTCGAGACAGTGGATGTATAGAAGAATTGATCTGAAAACTCAAAGTGTATCGAAGGAGTTTGTAGAAGGCCTTACATAGTTTATGACGGTGGCGACAAATCAACAAGTTATAGAGAAAACGGTAAGTTGGTTTGTCCATGCGT
>CM071869.1:5608493-5618892 GCA_036759665.1 Gynandropsis gynandra
GTAATCATGCATAATACCTTGATGCAACTGAAGCATTGGAATCTTAGAACAATTACTCCCGTTAAACCAGTTCCTCTCCAACTTGGTTTCGTTGCTTTCTCCCTCCTCTTCTCCACATTTCCTCCTCTTATTATCTTCTTCGTCAAAGCCACAGATGGCATGCGAGATCTTGCAATGATTTTTCGCCTTCTTGTTAGTACCATCCCGTTTGAATCTTAGCTTCAAATCCTGATCAGCCCATTACTGACAAATTTCGAGCTCCATCTCAACTGCAGATAGATAGACAAAGTTATCCATTTGGATTGTGTATCACACCCTCGATCAGGATCTGTATAAGAAAGCAGACAAACAACGTCCCCTTTTGTTTTCGGTAAATCAGAGCCATCATCTTTCTCAAAACTGGAAAAGATTTATGTAAATTTCATGTTACCACATAATCAAGCTGACTTCATGAGGAACCAAAGGACACAT
Source organism: Gynandropsis gynandra (assembly GCA_036759665.1). Lineage (NCBI taxonomy): Eukaryota > Viridiplantae > Streptophyta > Magnoliopsida > Brassicales > Cleomaceae > Gynandropsis > Gynandropsis gynandra. Next base: position 5,608,965 of record CM071869.1, read on the forward strand.
TGACACACGAATGAAATGCAGGAGAAGCCAATAACAAGAAAAAGGCTAATAAAGCAAGAAACAAGACATTACCACAGTAAGATTTCTTCAGTACCATCGCGTTTGAATCTTAGCTTCAAATCCAATGACTCATTGCTCTAATACCGAGAATTAACAGTTACCTTCGGTGGGTACCGATAGAATTTAAGAAAATCAGCATTGAACATTGAGATCTGAACCTGAATTGAGACCAAATCTCTCTCAATTTCAGGAGATGAAACTGATTCAGAGCCTGAACCGATCCGTCTCCTTGAGGAACCCATTCTCGAGTTTCTTCTTCGTTTCCGCGCAACAGGTAAACAAAACAGAAGCCTGAATCCTACAGTATTCCGACAACCAAAACCAAAATGCCCTCCGACACATCAAAAAATTTCATCCGGAAATAAAAAACGAGAGAAATCGAAGGCGTTCCTGCAAAATCTCCAACATTCCATCGAGTAAACCCTAATTCCTCGGCGGAGGACCCATCAAACTTCTTCCGACCTTCTGTCTTTGTCTTCCCAGAATCTCTTCAACCTTAAGCCATTTACTTTGTTCACCCTTCTCGCTAGCCTTGTATTTTTCTGCAATCTCTCTCACCTTCGAAATATATTTCGTCATATTTGAATCTCTCCATTCGGTAAGTAACATGGTATTTCTCTCCAAGCATCCAAGTCACAGTCATCTGTTACGAACCAGACGGAGAGATTCAAACATGGCCGAAAGATGTTTTCAAGGTGAGAGAGATTGCGAAAAATTTACAAGACAAACGAGATGGGTAAACCAAGGAAATGCCTTGGCGTTGAAGAGTTTCTGGGGAAAACAAAGACAGAAGGCCAAAAGAAGCGGAGGAGGGTTGACATTGAAACCGATAGACTTGATGGGTTCTCCGCCGAGGAATTAATGGAGTTTCTTGGCCGCTCTCTCGAAAACTGGGCAAGGGCAACTGACAGAGGGTTCATCTCAAACGAAGATTTATTCTAAGAAGTTGCTTCTCGTTTTAGGTTTCAATCTAAAATTAATTTGATGAAATGTAATTAAAATTTAATTGAATTTATTAAAATAACTGTTCCAAAAAATAATGTAATATATTTTTATTTTTAGAAAAAAAAACAATTTTAATATTTGTCAAATATTACAAAAATATCGTTAACTAGCATTATACACGCGTGTTACGCAGATGCAATACAATATAATATTCTTTTAAAAAAATTTAAATGAAAAATGATTTATATTACCATATGTATATAACTAACAAACATATTACAATTATATAGACAAGGACATTATACGTTTTAAAAATTTTTTTGTATATAACATTCGTCGTTTTTAATACAATTTCCGTTTTTATCTACAATAAGTATTTTCAATTTTTCTCTAGTTTTTGTTTGAGAAACTGCAATGTATAATTGTCCATAGCTAAATACTGATTTCGGTAAGTATATACCAACTCTGTTAATGTCTTGTCTTTGGCTTTGTTGATCGTCATCGCAAAACCATCATAATTGGAAATTGTTTTCTCTTAAAATTAAACGGCAAAGTTATATTGGTTGGAATTAAGAGAATGCGAGGTATAAATATTTTTTCACCTGTATGTTCCAGTAATTATTTTTGCTTCTATAATGTTGTTTCCAAGTTGAGTTATCTGAAGTCGCGTTCCATTACATAATCCAAGTGTTTGATCTATGTTGCGTAAAAGTATGATGGGAGCTTCTTCTTTCAGTGTTAGACAATGATTGGGAATCCCGGAAAATTTTAAGCTATTTAAAAATTCGATACTGTACAATTCACATATAGAATTGTCATTTGAGTCTGCATTACACACTGTGTCTGAACTGAAATATTCTTTAGAATGACCTGGTAATATTTGTAATAATGAATCATTTATCTCATCAACGGTCTCATTTGTTGGACAAAGGATTGCTTGTTCTTGAAAAAGAGAGGGTTTTTATATTCAGTTCGGATATTTGGATATACATGGTCTGCAATGCTGTCAATTGCATTTGACGTATGTGTAATTAACAATTTTTCAGGTATATCTATGAGGCATTCACCATTATTAGGTTCACATAAATTGCCATCTCCCAATCGCAATATCCATTCAGAGAAGGTTTGCACATCGTGTGCATTTGAAGCATTAGCATTTGTTTGTAAGCGCATGTTTTGAGTTAATCTAAGTACGCGACAATGATTCCAAATATAAAAAGAATTTATACATGCTTGTACATTCTGCTGTTAACAAAACCACAAACAATAATCGTAAGTATGCTGGAGATGCCCAATTACTTACTTCTTTTATTGTGTTGATATATTCTAAATTTTTATTTTTCGAAATCAAACAATTTTAATATTTGTCAAATATTACAAGAATGTCTATAATATTAAATAAAAAGTTAAGGGTTACCATTTAATTTTCAAAATTTTAAAAAATTCTTTCATCTCTTTCTTATTTTCAAAAATTCTCTGAATGGTTTAAATAATTATCAAAATTCGTCAAAAAATATCTCAAAATCTTGAATCTCATCATACTCATCATCATGTGCAGATGAGTATCACATGGTTTCATCAGAAAAATTATGTATTTTTAGTCAAATTCATCGTTAATTTTCCATCTCCGTACAAAAAATTTTCATCTTTAACCAATTTTCTGAATTTTTCCTATTTACACACAGTGTACCATGGTGTGACTAAATTTCGTATCATCCCGCATTGTGCGATGAAGACGTTGTACACAGACACCCATTGTACCATATTCACATATATACATATTGAACCACACTCACACGTTGTACCACACTTACACATTGTACCACACACGTTGAACCACACTTACACGTTGTACCACATACGTTCTACCACAGGAACACGTTGTACTACATATGTTGTACCGCAATCACACGTTGTACCACATACGTTATAGTACACTGACACGTTGTACAAGCACGTTGTACCACAGACACATATTATACTACACTCACACTTTGTACAAGAACGCCATACCACACACGTTGTACAAGTTTTTAAGGCTTGTTATTTGTTACAGTACTAAATATTTCTTTTCTTTTTCTCTTGTTTGACAGTGCAAACAAATGGATCCAAGAGGATTCTATATCCAATCCAACAAGTTTTTGCAATCTTGTAAAATTGCGACGAAGTGCTCTGTGTTCAAGACCATTCACAACTGCAAGAAGCACTACAAGAAAATTATCATTTCTAGACGGATTTTGCGGACTGAAAGAGTCGTCCTTAAATTTAGGGACGGATTAGGGACGTCTTAAGGACGGAAAAATAAATCCGTCCTTAATCCGTCCAAAAATTTTCAGACCGCATTGTAGTCCCTAAGTCGTCCGTAATTGCGGACGGATTCGAGACCACATTCAAGGGCGTCCGTAATTTGCGGATGGATTCAGCATCCGTCCGTAAATTTGCGGACGACTTAGCCATCCGCACGTTCTTCTGCAAATTTTGGGACGTATTCGAGACGGTTCGTCGGGAAATATTTGTCTTAGTCTGTAATTCGTCCTTAATCGGTCCAGAAATTTTCTATTTAATCTCTCCTCCTTTCATATGTTTCTCACACACAATTATCATATATTTCTTTACATATACTGTTATCGTTTCTGATTATAATGGTATAGTCGTCGAGATCGAATATTTTCGTTTCTAGACAGTGGATGTATAGAAGAATTGATCTGGAAACTCTAGGTGTATCAAAGGAGTTTATAGAAGACATTACACAGTTTATGACGATGGCGACAAATCAACAAGTTTATAGAGAAAACGGTAAATTGGTTTGTCCATGCGTCAAATGCAAAAATGAAAAATTCGTTAATGAGAGAACCGTTTGGAATCATCTCTATTTAAGATGGTTTACTCCAAATTATTTTATTTGGTTATTTAATAGAGATAATTGTGCACCACAACCTAGTAATGTTGTGGAAAGTTTTAGTAAGGGTATTGTACATCATGAAGTCTCTCTGAGACTTTCCAAGATGTAGAAATGAACCCTTATATAGAAATGGTGCAAAATGTATTCGTTGAAAGAAAAAAAGATGAAAATATTGAAGAAGATCCGAATGAAGAAGCGAAAAGTTTTTTTGAAATGTTAGAAAGTGTTAGTTTTATGTAGTTGTAGAAGTGGTCTTTCAAGGTTGTCTCTATCTGTACGGTTGATGAATTTGATGATCGAAAATAATCTTTCTGAGAATCGCATGGATTCTATATCGTAATTAGTAAGAGATTATTTGCCCTAAGATAATAATGTAGTTGAATCATATTATGAAACAAAGAAGATGATGAGATCATTGGGTTTATTGCCATATCAAAAGATTGAGTTTTGCAAGACAACTGTATGATCTTTTGGAAAGAAATTTCGGATTTGAGCAATTGTCTATTTTGTGGAAAAGATCGATTTTAATTGACAAGGAATGGAAAATCGGTTCTGTTTCGTCGTATATGGTATTTACCAATTACAGACAGAATAAAAAAGATTGTATCAATCAGAGAAGACCGCAAGCGACATGAGATGGCATGCTGAACATTCAAGTCCTGACGGAGAAATGTGTCATCCCTCAGATGGTGAGGCGTGGAAACATTTTAACAAGGTTTGTCCTGATTTTACAGCTGAGAGTCGAAATGTTTATTTAAGCTTTTACACTGATGGTTTTAATCCATTCGGGATTCTGAGAGAAATTATTCGTTGTGGTCAGTTATTATGACACTGTATAATTTACCACCAGATATATGCATGAAGCGTGAGTTTTTGTTCTTAACAATATTGATTCCTGGGCCTAATCATCCGAAAAGAAGTTTGGATATATTTCTTCAACCACTGATTGAAGAATTGAAAGAATTGTAGAAGGGAGTTCCAGCGTACGACGTTTCGAGATGATAGAATTATATAGTACGAGGTGCTCTTATGTGGACAAATAGTGATTTTCTAGCTTGTGGTATGCTATCTGAATGGACAATGCATGGTCGATTGGCTTGTCCATATTGCATGGGGAAACGGATATTTTTCAGTTGAAATATGGACGAAAGACGAGTTGGTTTGATTGTCATCATCGTTTTCTTCCTCCTGATGATACATTACGACGCAACAAGAGGAATTTCAAAAGGAATATAGTTGTGCGGAAATCTCCTCCTCCAGTTTTGACCAACGAAGAGATATTGTATTAACGATTTCTTGCTTTGGGTATTCCTAGGAGTATAGCGGAGGGAACAATCATCCGAGAATTGATGGTTATGGAATTACCCATAATGGTAAATGAAGAGCATATTTTGGGATTTGCGGTATTGGAAAAATCTGAAGCTTCGCCACAATCTTGAAATCATGCACATAGAGAAACTTTTTTCGATAATATCATCAATACGGTATAAAGAAGGATAACATTAAATCATAGAAAGATCTAGAAGAGTATTGCTCACGGAAGGAGTCACATATAAATGAAGACGGTAAAGCTCCAGTTTCGATATTCAGATTGTCGAATGATGAGAAATATAAATTGTTGAAATGGTTGAAGAAAGATGTGAAATTTCATGATGGTTATGTATCTAACATCGGAAGGTGCGTCGATATTCATGGAGGAAAGTTATTAATGATGAAAAGTCACGATTGTCATGTATTCATGCAAAGACTACTCCTTATATGTTTTTCTGAATTAATGGACAAACATGCACACGAAACAATTGGAGGTATCACTAATTCTTTTATTTATATAGTATAATTAGTGACTAATAATTTACAGATATTAATTGTTAAATAAACTAATTAATACTTGAATTTTCAGGTATTGACATATGTTTTTGAGATTTATGTGCGAGAAACTTAAGTGTAGCTGTGGTTCGTAGACTTAAAAGTAACATAGTTACTGTACTATGTAACTTAAAGAAGATCTTTCCACTAGGGTTGGGCACGGGTCGGGTACCCGGATTTTTGAGGGTACCCGAACCCGAACCCGAACCCAGTCCATATCTTATATGGTGTCTTTTGAACTAACTTAGATGAAACACGGTTTAATATAAAAGCAATTGTTTCCAATGCATATCCCAAGACGAATGTGGAAGAACTGTTTGACTCATCATCGACCGAACCATGCCTAACAGAGTTCGATTTCTTCTTTTAGAAATACCATTCCATTGTGGTGTAGCTGGTGGAGTGAGTTGTGAGATAATCTCACACTCTTTAAGATAGTCAACAAATTCTTGATTTAAATATTCACCACTTCAATCTAGTCAAAATTTTTTGATATTCTTGCCAAATTGGTTTTGTATTTCGTTTTTGAATTCTTTACACTTTTCAAAAGATTTAAATTTGTGTTTATCATATATAAACATATCCATATCTCCTGAAAATATCAGTAAAGGTAATAAAGTGCCAAAAAACCATCTACAGCTATAGCTTTTGTGTTTAATGGTCCACATACAATGGAGAGATTCTGATTCTTGATTGTAATGGTTACAACAATGGAGAGATTCTTAGGCCAAAATTGTATTTGCGAAGAAGCTTCCAACTGCACCAGAAGGTTCATCCTCTCCCCAAAAACACCTGAAACATAATTAATCAGACAAGAGACTATGGATGTGTCCGGACCTTCTAATAGCTCCTCTGAGACATGGCAGGCGTCCTCGAGTTCTTCTTTTTCTGCTTCAACTTCCTCCAACGTGGATCAAATGCAACGCCACTGTTCTTCTCGGCAAACTTATCAATAGGAACACAAACATAGACATGATCAATCTCTTTCATCTCAATAATATTAAAGGTGAAAACTTTTATGATCATCGAATGAAATCACCTGAAAAATACCATGTCTATCAAGCCATAAGCTTCGAAAACCAGAAATAAGAGCACCGTACACAACAATGCTGATCATGGAACTTAGAGCATTAGATAGAATAAGAATATGCACAACGAGAACCTTTATGGGTGATCAACGAATACATAATTTCATAGTCTTTTCATCATCACTGCAAAATACCAACAGAGCAATCTCAAGTTCAAAGCATATATAGTGAATGCACACTTCATCATTGCAGAAGAACTGTGTGTCTACCCGAAAAGATTCCAACTTTCACCGTAGTGATGCAACTGAAGCATTTGAATCTTAGAACAATTACTCCCTTTAAACCAGTTCCTCTCCAACTTGGTTTCGTTGCTTTCTCCCCCCTCTTATTAGTCTTCTTCGTCAAAGCCACAAACGTCATGTTAAAGAAACAATTTCTTTGAATGCATTTCATCCAAATTAAGTGAGAGTATGCAGAACCCATCTTAAGAGAATTTAGTAACTTAATAGAATTTAGTAACAGCTCAAAATCATCTGTCCTGTCTTGATGTGGTTCCTATTTTCACTGATGATCAAAAGCTGGATCGTACCCTTTGCCTAATCAAGTTCAGCGTACCAGAAGTTAAAACATAAAGAGACAGATGGACACATATACCCCGAACGAAGTAGCAAAGACAACATCTTTGAACTTAACCAGACCATCATAGAAAAAAAGATTTTTTATTGGTAAGCACCAACACATTGCATTAAATTGTCAAAAGCTCACATCAGGGAAACTGCAAACAATATTATCTAAAAAGAAGAAATGTCATCTCCTCCAACACACTGCAAAAGAAATTTGTATACCAGAGAAATAGATTACTTCGCAACATCAGGATCATTGTCCCTTAATAATGCCAGCAACACAGCCACTAGAACATGAGAATGCTCCATCATACTCAAATCAACATCCTCAATAATCCTGTCATCCAAAAAGAAACCATCAGCTATTCTCCTAACATGGCACAACATCTGTCTATCAGCTATTCGCCTTCTTGTTAGTACCATCCCGTTTGAATCTTAGCTTCAAATCCTGATCGACCCATTACTGACAAATTTCGAGCTCCATCTCAACTGCAGATAGATAGACAAAGTTATCCATTTGGATTGTGTATGGCACCCTCGATCAGGATCTGTATAAGAAAGCAGACAAACAACGTCCCCTTTTGTTTTCGGTAAATCAGAGCCATCATCTTTCTCAAAACTGGAAAAGATTTAAGAAAGCAGACTTCGACCCTTGGACCCTCTGCAACCCTTGGACCCTCTGCGACCCTTTGTCCTCTGCGACCCTTGGACCGTTTGCGACCCTTTGTCCCCTACGACCTTTGGACCTTCTGCGACCCTTTGTACAATAATAGTAAATCCATAAAAACATCGATACTAACAATAATACATTCTATTGAATAATAGTAAAAAAACCAACAAAAAACAAACATGAATTTTTTTGTTCAAATGAGGTTCAACCAAATACAAAAACCAACCAAATACAACGGAATTCAATCAATGAAGATTATAGGGGCAAGCAGTAGACAAGGTACATCATCGAGAAGATGATGATGATACCGTGAAAATCCTCACTTACCACTGCATCTCTGGCCAGATTTGAACGCGTGACTGGTACCGTGAAAATCCTCTCTTAAGAAGAAGATGGCCCTGACATCGAATCGCCGTCACCAGTCGTTTGCATTTTCGGCAATGCCTTTGATGATGATGATGATGAGAGTTAGAGAGAGAGTTTCGTTATTAGAAAAAAGGAAACAGCTCGAATACGAATCGCCGTCCGTCAGATGGAATTCGAAAAGTTTTTTCAAATTTTGGTGAAAAGTTCGGCGGGAATTCTGGTGAAAATGAATTAATTCCAAATGAGGGTCGCATGGGTTGCATGGGTCGCATGGTCGCATGTATTGATGAATAAATGCGAACTCGGCGAATTTACGAGTTTAAGATGATAAAATGACAAAACCAATCAAACAATACATTTACAACGTCAAACTAATGAATTCCAAATTAGGGTCGCATGGGTCGCATGGGTCGCATGATCGCATATATTGATGAATAGATGTGAACTCGACGAATTTACGGGTTTGGGATGATAAAATGACAAAAACCAATCAAAACAATACATTTACAACGTCAATCAACGGTTAAAACAGATTGTGACCCATGTGTACCTAGTTGAGTTGTGTATAACCAATGCCCGTGTTTCAAAAGTGATAGTAGTGTTTTAAGAACTCGGGGGATGATTAAACAATACATTTAACATTTTCTTCAAATGTCGATATTATTTATATTATTATCTATATTGATTCTAAATTAGACATATACAACTCAAATATATTGTGAATAAAACAATACATTTACAAAGATTCTAAATCAAAACAATACATTTACAAAGATTCCAAATCAAAACAATACATTTACAAAGATTCTAAATCAAAACAATACATTTACAAAGATTCCAAATCAAAACAATACATTTACAAAGATTCCAAATCAAAACAATACATTTACAAAGATTCCAAATCAAAACAATACATTTACAAAGATTCCAAATCAAAACAATACATTTACAAAGATTCCAAATCAAAACAATACATTTACAAAGATTCTAAATCAAAACAATACATATACAAAGTCAATCAAAGACTCTACACACATTCTATTTCCACTGGAGAAATAGTTAATTGAGGGTCGCATGGGTCGCATGAGTTCACTGGAGAAATATTACATTAGCAGAGAGTGACCCAACACCGTCACCTAAGCCATCTCCTGCCATGTATTTCGTTTTCCAGTGAACATTTGAAGAGTGACCCAACACCGTCACCTAACTCACCCCCGCAACTCGTCAGTGACTGCATAGACCCTGAGTCCGCCGATTACCAAGACCTTGAGTAACAAATAGACAACACGATGCCCTGCGTCGACAATGGTGACTGCGCCACGCAGGTCACAAAGGTAAAAAAGATTTTTCATAGAAATATGGGTTAGATACGCATACTAAGAGAAGAGACGTAGACGTTAACTTATATACATGGGTCGGAAGGGTCACATGGGTCGGCAGACAGGAGTCTGACAGCAAAAGGAAAAGT
>CM071869.1:5624372-5641645 GCA_036759665.1 Gynandropsis gynandra
AGTTGTTGCGATTTCCCATTTGCCACAAGTCTTGCTTTGTATCGTGCTAAGGTCCCATCTGCATTAAACTTATGTCGAAACAAGCACATCGAGCGAACAATGTTAACACCGTGGGGACGTGGAACCAAGTCCCAAGTACCACTTTTAATAAGAGCATCAAATTCATCTTGCATTGCACTACGCCAATATGGATCCTCTAGGGCTTTAACATGAGAGGTAGGTACGGGTGATATCGTGGTAGTGTTTAGGCTTATGAATTGGTTAGGTGTGGAAACCCTAAGTTGGCTACGTGTGGTCATGGGATGGGAGCGGGGTCGCGACTCGTTTGGTGGGGCCGTGCTTGAGGTGGTTCGCATTGGCTTCGTGTGGTCATTGGATGGGTTCGGGTGTGTGGTTCATTTAGTGTCGCCGTGGTCTCATTTGGCTCGATTGGTGAGGTAACATCGGTAAGGGTTGGCTCCGTGGGTTGTTTAAGTAGGGAATGTAGCATAGGAGAATGGTCATTTGTGTGGTCTAGGAACTCGTAGTTGTTGGAGGGTGGGGTGGATTTTGTGGCAAAAGGGAAAGTGTTCTCGTCGAAGACCACATGTCGAGATATTATGATTCGTCGAGTTTGAAGATCAAGACACCGATAACCTTTGTGGTTGCTTGGGTACCCAAGAAAAACGCAAGGTGTGGATCGTGGGGATAATTTGTGAGGTGTGGTAGCTACGGTGTTTGGATAACAAAGACAGCCAAAGACTTTTAAGTGTGAGTATGAGGCGGCTTTTTGGTGAAGTTTGGAGTACGGGATTTCGTGGTTTATGGCTACCGAGGGAATGAGATTAAGAAGATGAGCAGCTACATTTAGTGTTTATAGTTCGGATCCATGTAATTAGGAATGATTCTTCTTGATTTGATTATTGTGAATGTTACATATATAAAGTACATTAGATGAGATAAATAAGGAAACTAATAACAATACACAATAATACTCAAAAATATCTAGAATCTTGTATACTAACACATCGGGATCGTCACATCCCTCGTAATCCTCCAGACCAGAAAGTAAAGCTTCCTCTTTGTGTTCAGCACGAAGAATACTTAGAATATCCAGAAAAACAAAACATCACCATTATTACCCTCTGCGACCCTTGTTTCCCTTGTGAACCTTGTGTAATCGTTACCTTAGAATCTCCAATCTACCTTATCACATCTACATACTTCGGGTTAAAATTAGATTTAACCATCTTCTTGCACATTCTTGGTCATGATCGATGCGCATCCACAACCTCAACATACCATCCCTTTCAGCCCAAACTAAGGATGGTTTCAAATGGAAGTAACTGAAACATTAAAACAAAATGATAAGAATGCAAAAAGTACGAAAACATTCAAGTTATTCGAATAATATATACAACTTACCATTAGTGGGATCATGAAACCGCCACAATACCATTTTGGTTTCGGTGATTCCCCGCTAACGTGCTTGCGGCAAGTATCCACAATCTATCCACAATCATCTCGAATGTGTAACGACCCCATGGAAAGCCTTCACAAAATTCCAAGTCATCAACCATGTCAATGAGATCATGGCTGATAGAGTTTTCTGCTGAAGGCTTGTGAGCCATAACTTGCGCCAACAACATCAAAGTTGCGAACCTCTTCCGGTCGTCGGAATTCTTCGAATTATCAAACTTTTCAATGACTTGTCCGGGGGTCACCTTTCCACGGTCGAAATGCTTCAGTCTCAATGTGACACCCATCATGGACTCCCATCCTATGGGATATGGTCCGCATTTCAATCCGGAAATTAGTGTGTGTTCCACTATAGAGTACCGGATGGGAATGCCGTTTATGACAAACCACAACTCTGTATTGTCCCATATAATCACGGAGTGATTTAGTAGTACAGACATTTTAACCTTCGTCAATGTGGAGTCACATTGTAAGTGAAATAAATGCCTAAATTGTGACTCCTTCTCGAAGTAATACAACTCCTGTTCATTTAAGATTCCTCTCAGCATCCTTATTGTCTCGTGAGGATAACACTTCGTGGTGATCTTTGGAATTCTGTCCATGTGCTCGAATTCATACACAAATCTCGGCTTTGGCACCACCTGCAAAATGACCAATTACGAATAAATTATACTTCTACCGACTTAAGTGACCCATGCGACTCAACCGACCCATGCGACGCAACCGACCCGTGCGACCCTCAACCAACGCGTGCGACCCATGCGACTCAAACGACCCTCAGACACTCCGCGACACTCAACCGACCCACGCCCCTCAAACGACCATTGCGACCTAACTGACTCACTGACACTACCGACTCACTGAATCGAATATGGTCATGCAACTCCTGCGACCCTTGCNNNNTAAACCATTTTGTGACTCGAAAGCTTGCAAAACCTAGAAATCGAACTACTTACACTTATTGACGCCATTGAAGATTGACTCGTGCTCTCTTCGTCACTGCTGCTGCTGATTCTAGCCATTTTCCTTCTCGCAAACTTCAAATCGATCCCTCTCAAGTTCGACATCATTTATCTCTTTCTTTCTATAAACTTTTAAACAGGTTTCACGGAGAAAAACTGTTCGGCTTTCTCGGTTTCACGTCGAAAAACTGCCGAACGTGGGTTTTTCCACGTTCGAACATTAAGGGCAAGTTTGTCTTTTCTTCAGTTTTTTTTTTCAGATTTAATAATTATTTTAGGGAAGGGTATTTTTGAAGTGGTTTAGCCCTATAAGGGTATTTCTGATATTCCGCCGTTTCAATCTAAAATGAATTCGTTAAAATGTAATTAAAATTTAATTGAATTTATTAAATTATCTTTGTTCCAAAAAATAATGTAATATATTTTTTATTTTTAGAAAAAAATAGATTAATAATTTTAATATTTATCCAATATTACAAAAATATTATTAATATTGAATAAAAAGTTATGGATTGTATCCTTATCAGAATTCGTCAAAAAATATCTCGAAATCATAAAATGTTATCATATTCATCATCGTGGTACCATCGGAAAAATTATATATGTGGTCAAATTCATCGTTAGTTTTCTATCTCTGTACGAAAAGTTTTCATCTTTCTTCAATTTTCCGAATTTTTCCTATTTACACACCTTGTACCATGGTGTGACTCAATTTCGTATCATCTCACGTTGTACGATGCATATGTTATACACAGTCACACGTTGTACCACACTCATACATTGTACCATAAACACACGTTGAACCACACACATTGAAACACACTTACACATTGTACCACTCACGTACCACGGGAACACGTTGTACCACAGTCACATGTTGTACCACACATGTTGTAATACATTAACACGTTGTACAAGCATGTTGTACCACAGACACACATTGTACCACACTCACACTTTGTACAAGAGCGTTGTACCACACACATGTTGTACAAATTTTTTCAGGCTTGTTTTTTGTTACAGTAATAAATATTTTTTTTCCTATTGTTTGACAGTGAGAACAAATGGATCCAAGAGGATTCTATTTCCAATCCAACAAGGTTTTGCAATCTTGTAAAATTAAAACGAAGTGCTCTGTGTTCAAGACTATTCACAACTGCAAGAAGTCTTGCACCTTGAAGAATTGGAATGGTTCGTGCAACATTCTCAATTCAAGCATTTATTCCATATAGAGAGGATGAGAGCAAAATAAAATCGTTGGATTATGGAATTTGCTTCTGCGCTCTACAACGACAATGAAGACAAACGAATTTTGGTTCGTGCTCAATGGTGTGCCTATCTGATATTCGCTGATAGAGCACGGCGTGATAAGTTGACTCAATTGTCACGAATATCCACTACAATGGTCAAGTCTTGGTGACAATGGGTTCAAGGATAAGTATTGGCCAAACCAAAGGTCAATCACATAAGCAACGTGAAGAACAAGATGTTTTCATTGTCTAGATCTGAAGGCCGGTTGAAGATTGTCATATTATACTTTTTAGATACGGTCGTTGGAGGAAAGAATAATTCAATGGCCTCATCGACAATTTCTTGGTGCGAATTTTCGATGACCTGGAGCTTACACCAATTTTTCATGGGGAAGATTCACGTTTTCTAAGGTTGTTCATGAGATTAAGCATATGCTCTACAATTTTCAAGGCGAAATGAAGAAATCGTGGACATTTCCTGGGTTTATTTTGCCATTAGCGGTAAGTGTGAATTCTTTTAATTTAATTAGTTGTACTCCTTTGATTAGTTTAATAAATATTTGTGTCTAAATTTGTTAAAGGATTTTTATATATGGGAGCATTCTCATTACGGGGCAGAAGTTCCGAAAACCAAGGGAGAATGTTGAATTCTCCAAATGTCCAAGGATGTGCAAGTCGAAGTACAAACCTAAAAATATGCATGGATACGACTTGCATGATGTGAATGAAGAAATTGAGGATACAAAGGTTAGTCTACTGGTTATCAATTTTCACATTGTACTACATGCATACGTTGTAACACACACATTGTATCATAGGTACATGTTGTACCACACAAGTATGTTGTACCACAGGCACACGTTATACCATAGTCACACTTGTACGACATGCACACGTTGTATCACACCTTGTACACGTTGTACCACACTTTTTACACATTACTTGTTGTACCACACACTAACGATTCTTCTTCATTTTCATTTTAAGGACATCAACAGTATGATCATCCCCAATGAAACCGATGTCATGTACATGATAGATATCGAGCCAAACGAAACTGGTCCAGTTTTAAATGACTGGATGTTTAGGATAAATAGAGGTGTTCTTATTTTTTTCAAGACCTCTACGATGTGGAAATGGTAGTGAGAAACATTGAAGACTTTCCCAGTGTAGGTGAATCACTGCAATCGAGGATGACACTGTATGAATCACCTCGATTCTTGGCTCTACCTCTAATCACTTCTCCATCGCAATCTGCCCCACAATCCAGGATGCCCCAACAAACTTCTGTCCCACAATCCAAGATGCCCCAACAAACTTTTGCCCCACAATCCAGGATGCCCCGACAAACTCCCTCGCGATCCGATGATGACCTATTTGAAGCCATGTACGCGAGGGTGATGCAACAACTCAATGGACATCTGAAAAGTTTTGAAGATCGTCTCAATAGTGTTGAAGAAGGTCGTATGATTGTTGAAGACGTCAAAGGAGAGATCAATAGTTTTGCAGACGTTTCAATAATGTTGAAGGGTGTCTCTATACTGTTGAAAAAGAATTCAAAGGATGTCTAGATACCTTTGAAGGATGTTTCAACATTATAAAAGAAGATGTCAACGGACGTCACAATACTTTTGAAGAACGTTTCAACAAATTTGAAGGACGTCTGAAGAATATTGAAGATTACATCATAAAAAATGTCCAAAAAGAGGTACAACCTAAACTAAATGTTTATGATGACTGTGAAAATGAAGAAGAAGAAGAACGTTCTTCCTCTCCTTTTATATATTTTCAGGAACATTGTAAAATGTGTGGTACAATGTGCTTGTACAATATGGTACAAGCATGTTGTATAGTCGTTGTACACGCGTGGTATAATGTGTTGATACAGCGTGGTACAACGTTTAGGGTATAACATGTATGGTGCAACGTTTGTGGCACAATTTTCGTGGTATAATGTGCTTGTACAATGTTGTACTACGCGATGTAATAGCACGTTGTACTACACATTGTAACACACGTGGTACAAGCACATTGTACCACACGGTGTACAAGCATGTTATGCACTCGTTATACACTTATTGTACCACTCGTTCTAAAGACGTGATACAATGTTAATTGTCACACGTTATACTAATACTTTTTTCACCATCTATAACAAATTGATGAATACCTTGTGTTGCTAAGGAAAGAGCAGTTCAAGATCCACAGTCATATGAATTAGAGAGCCTTCATCGTCGATGAAGTATTCTCTCAATACCTTCTT
The DNA here is from genome assembly GCA_036759665.1 of Gynandropsis gynandra. NCBI lineage: Eukaryota > Viridiplantae > Streptophyta > Magnoliopsida > Brassicales > Cleomaceae > Gynandropsis > Gynandropsis gynandra. The sequence continues at coordinate 5,630,306 of CM071869.1, forward strand.
GTCGGTTTTACAGAGTTCGCAACTTTGGGAAAATGTGGGACGACGTAGATGTAACCTATTTCTTCATAAACACCTGTAGCCCTATAAGAGAGAAACCAATTCATTGGATTGGTGTGAAGGTGGTGTTGGATGTTGAGGAGCTCCTTCTATTCGATAAATCGAGGAAAATCTACAACAAAGGGTAGATGGACGCAAATATGGAGCCATATGTACGTGGTATTCCTCGGTTGCTCATAAAATCCGGTATGCAACGGTTTGTCCAATTGAAGGATAAACCATAGAAATACCGGCACATCGAAAACATTGTAAAAAATGTATTGCGATAAGTTTTGTAATTTTAGTTCTTTATATTATATATTATATTTTATTTTATAATTTTACTATATGTATTGATTGGTTATAGGGGAAACGATTGTAGACCATTGTGCATAAAATTTATAGAACATGACTTCTTCAGGCTGCCCTTGGACAAACTACATGACCAAAATATCACTGACCTTTGCATCTGCCTTGCTTGTGACTTATTTTAAACCGGAAAACTCATTTAAGTTTTTGTAATTTTGTTAATTTATTCATTGGTTATTTTATTCTTAATTTTTAATATTTATTTGTTATTTTATTCCTATTTTTTTTATTTATTTGTTATTTTATTTCAAAATTTTGTAATTAATAAGTAAATCTTCATAATTTTTTTATTATTGGTTTGTTATTTTTTCAAACGTGTCTGGTACAACGTTTAGAACACAATGTTTGTGGTACAATGTCCACAGCAAAATGTTTGTGGTACAACGTGTACCACGTGTGTAGCACACCGTTCACAACACAACGTTCATGGTATAACATGTGTGGTACGATGTGTACAATGTATATGGTACAATGTTCACATAACAACGTTCGTGGTACAACATTCATGGTAAAATGTTCGTGGTACAACATGTGTGGTTCAACGTTTGTGAATTTTAAACTTGGATTTGAATTTTAAACTCAAGTTAAAATGTTAAAATAAGAAAAATAAAATTAATATCGATAAAATTGGATTGTACCCTGGTTATAGTTCAAAATTTTGGGTTAAAATTGTTAATTTCGTCTTTATCATGTCTTGTTTCTCATAATACATGTTTAATTTACTAAAAGTTACACATTAATTGTTTTTAGCAACAAATCATATATTATGTGATGTAACATGTAACTTGCAAATAAACCTCACACTATGTTTTGTGTGTCTTAATTTATTGTTGATGATTAAGAATAACAACAATCAAATTAAAAATAATATGATTGGTATAAATGTGGAATAACACATTTGGTTAACTAAGGTTCAACCCAAAAATTAAAGATACAACCAGAGTACATCTCGATTTTATAAAATGTGATTCCATATTTTTAGAAATTGAATGTTGATTGAACATCCTTACGACCATATTTATCGTTTTGAGCAATTTAAAACCGTTTTTAAATCCCCTGAGTATGATTTAAAGGGATTTAAAAATGAGCACAATAGATGTTGAGCGCACACGTTTTACACACACGTGTATCCGTTTTGTACAACGTTTATGCTAGTTTTTAGCACGAACGTTGTACACAACTTGGTTGTACAATGTTCGTGCTACTTATACAAATACAATAATTGAACGTTAAAAATATTTATATAAGTACAATACTTGAACGTTAACAATACTTATACAAAAATACTTAAAATTTCTTCGGCATTCAATCGTCAACAAACTCTTTTATAGCAGATGGTATCCGAGTTAATCAAATATTCTTCCCATGTCTGATTCTTTTTTTCTAGAGGAAATACCATCAATTCTCATAACTCATTAAAAAAGATCCAGTAAGACTGATCGGAAACAATATTAGTTGTCCTTACATATGTCAATGCCCGTTGTTGTTTCAAATAGAACTTTGAACACAAATCATGGATTTGTATATTATTCGAACATCCTTTGGCAGCATCAAGAGCATGGACACACATATATTTATAAATATTGAAGGATCTACAAGTACATGTTCGACTTCTCAAATCCATCGAATAATTTTTTCCATCACGACCAATTATATTGAATTCGAGTATAAAGTTGTTTAGATCATGCACTTGCAGCCTTGTCGACTCATGAACCTTGTGTGTAATATGCTCTCCAATGAAGGTGTCAGTTTCTGTGAACTTGATCCATCGATAGAATCTTTTCTATACTTGTAGAACCATTCTGCTACCTTTAAAATTATAACGTCCAATATTGGTAACGATGAGTATTTTCTTGCCTCTTTAAAGACTGAATTGATAGATTGAGCTCCATTGGTAGTATCAATATTGTACCGCTTCGCACGAAAATAACATCTTGCCCATTTGTCTAGCTCAATACCATCTTCGACATAGGTAGCAGCTTGAGGGTACTTAGTCTTGAATTCGTCATAAAGCTCATGAAATCAAGTCATCAAATAGACCTTAGCACATTGTCTAAACTTCTCGACTATGGATTCCCTATCCGTTTTTCTACCACGGTAAACTTTTGATTTCACATTTTGTGATAAATGTCAAACGCAAAACCCATGTTTAGTGTTCTTGTATACCTCACTTGTTGTCTTGACAAAACTCTTATTTCGATCCGAGACAAATACCAAATCATGATCATTCGGTATTACCTTTTGAAGCTTCATCATAAATCATGTCCAACTAGCATCATTCTTAGAGTCAGCTACTCCAAAAACAACTAGATATTGGTGAAAATTGGCGTCTTAACCAGCAGTAATAATCAAGACTCCACCATAGGTTCAAGAATGTTTCATCCATGACAATGACTTTTCTTAATGCTATAAAACGCTTTACACAAGTTCCTAATGCAACAAATAAATACTTAAATATGTTATTGTTGTCTAATCAAGATGTGTAACAGATCCCTCATTCACCTTCTTTAGCATGTCCAAGTAACGTGAAAGCATTTCAAAACTAATTTTCGGACTACCGCGTACATCATACTCATCCAACTTCTCTTCTCTCTGTGTTGTAGAATATGATGCTTTTACACCAAAACGTCCATGCACCATCGTTGTATCTCACTGAGAAAGCATCTAAAATATTTTGCATAGCCACACGTAATGACCATTTGCACCGAAATCTTTTTCTTTGCATGTATTTCACTACGTTAAATCCAAAACATTTCATGCATACAACCTTTTTAAGCAACAACACAATGTTATCTTTGTATGGAAATTCTATATCCACGTAAATGTCTAACCAATTGTCCCAATCAAAACTTGAGGAACCAACAATCATTAAATCATCAAGAGACACTTCATCATCGGCATCAACATGTTCTGTATTTTCAACTTCATTTCCAAATTCAGCTTCAATGATGAGCCCAACTTCATTTTCAATTTCAACTCCGGCTTCGACACATTGTTCATTTTTAACTTCATTTCCAGTTTGAATTTTTGTAATTTGATACATTCTTTGTTTTTAATACATTCTTTAATTTTTATCCATTTTATTTTTTAATACACTCCATATTTTTAAACCAACATCACAAACAAGATCAAGAGATTGAACATGTGTGGTACAATGTTGAACTCTGTACCACACATGTTGTGTACAACTTGTGCCCAACTTTATAGACCGTCGTTTTGATGTCACTTTGTCTTTTCGAATGTCACTCAACTCTTTGACTATGATCTCCCATCTCTCTCTAATCTTCAGGTCCTCCTTTTAGGAAAAAACTTTGAAAAATTCTCCAAATCTATCGAAAAATGTCTAAACTCACATTCTTCCAACCATTTCTTCCTAGCTTTCACGACCACCTCGTAATCTCCTCCTTCTCCCTCCCTGTTACAGGTAGAGACATGACTATGTTTTTCTTTTGTTTTTTTTGTTTTAAAACATTCCTTTGAAGTTTTTTGAGAATCACATAGAAGGGAAGACGAGGAACAAAACAACAAAACTTAGATCATACATGTCTTACAAAAAATGGAAATCAAGTTGGAGGATCCTAGATTCACCGAAGATTAGGAACATTTCGCCAAGAACCATGATTTTAGAATTGGTGATCTTGCATGTACTGTCACGTAACTGATTTTAGACCCAATTTCTATAATTTGCAATATTCATCATCATCATATCTCCAACAATGACAAACACAAAATTAGTAAGTTGGGTTGTCCAAATTGAAAATGTTTGTCAGAATACAAATCATAGTAGGTTTATATGTGTGTACTATTGCTAAGTAGTAGGTTTATATGTGTGTACTATTGCTAAATAAAATGAGTTAACTAATATATTTTGATTTGTTAAAGGAGAAATGATTGAACCTCTTTTCTTAAAATTTATCAAATATGACTTTCTCACCCGATCATTACAAGAAATTCGCAACGACAACGTCCTTAAAATTCAAATGAAACTTGCCTACAACGTATTTTAAAATGGCAGGGGCATTTGAATTTTTGTAATTTTTTATTTGTAATTTGATACATTCTTTGATATTAATACATTCTTTATTTTTTTCATCCATTATAATTTTAATATATTCAATATTTTTAAACCAACATCACAAAAAAGATCAAGAAATCGAACATGTGTGGTGCAACGTTAAACGATGTACCACACACGTTGTGTACAACCTGTGTCCAACTTTGTACCATTTGTGCCTAACTTTGTAGACCGCAGTTTTGATTTCACTATGTGTTTTCGAATGTCACTCTCTAATTCTCTAACTCTCATCTCCCATCTCTCTCTGATATTCATCTCCTCCTCTTAGGAAAAATCTTTGAAAAATTCTCCAAATTTATAAAAAATGTCTAAAAACCCATATTCTTCCAATTGTTTCTTCATGGCTTTCACGACCACCTCGTAATCTCCTACCTCTCCCTCTCAGCTACATGTAGAGACATGACTATGTTTTTATTTTTTTTGTTATAGAAAATTCCTTTGAAGTTCTTTGAGAAGCGCATAGAAGGGAGGACGAGAAACAAGACAACAAAAATTAGATCATACGTGTCTTACAAAACATGGAAAGTCAAGTTGGACGATCCTAGATTCACCGACGATTGGGAATATTTCGCCAAAGACCATAATTTTCGAATTGGTGATCTTGCATTTATTGTCACATAACTAGTTTCAGACCTAGTTTCTATCCAAAACTGTCACGACAAGAATAACGACCACAACATTAGTAAGTTGTCCGAATTGAAAATGTTTGTCATAATAAAAACCATAGTAGGTTTATATGTTTGCATTATTGCCAAATAAGAGAAGCCAAAAAGACAGAAGAAGCCAAACATAGCAGCAATGTCAACTTCTAATCATACTTATTTTACGACATCGGTCACACTTACTAATCTAACTGTAGATTCATTGGTAAGTGACCAATCCACCTGAAACTGATTCATCATATCACTTTGGTTCTTTATGATGTTAATATGACTGTATGGATGTCCAAGCAACATTCAATTGCTAAAAATATTGAATCACATTTTATAAGATCGAGTTGTACTCTGGTTGAATTTTTGATTTTTGATTGAATCTTAGTTATTAGTTAACCTGATGCGTTATTCAACATTTGTATCAAATCAAGAATTAATAAATTGATTGTTTTAATTCTTAATCATCAACCATAAGTTAAGACAACAATGCATAGAATGAGGTTTATGTCCAAGTTACATGTTTCATCATACAATATATGGTTTATTGCTATAAACAACGACAATGTGTTATTTTTTAGTAAACTATATGTGTATTATGATAAAACAAGTCATAATAAAGACTAATTTAATAAAGTAAACCCAAAATTTTGAAGAGTTTCTGGGGAAAACAAAGACAGAAGGCTAAAAGAAGCTGAGAAGGGTCGAAATTGAAACCGATAGTCTTGATGGGTCCTCCGCCGAGGAATTGATGGAGTATCTTGGCCGCTCTCTTGAAAACTGGGCAAGGGCAACTCACAGAGGGTTCATCTCAAATGAAGATTTATTCTAAGAAAGTTGCTTTTGTTTTAGGTTTCAATCTAAAATGAATTCGATGAAATGTAATTAAAATTTAATTGAATTTATTAAAATAACTGTTCCAAAAAATAATGTAATATATTTTTATTTTTAGAAAAAAACATATTGATAATTTTAATATTTGTCTAATATTACAAGAATTTCTATAATATTAAATAAAAAGTTATGGGTTACCATTTCATTATCAAAATTAAAAAAAAATCTTTCATCTCTTTCTTATTTTCAAAAATTCTCTAAATGGTTTAAATAATTATCAAAATTCGTCAAAAAATATCTCAAAATCTTGAATCTCATCATACTCATCATCATGTGGCAGATGAGTATCACATGGTGTCATCGGAATTATGTATTTTTAATCAAATTCATCGTTAGTTTCTGAGAATTGCATGGATTCTATGTCACAATTAGTAAGAGATTATTTGCCCGAAGATAATAATGCAGTTGAGTCATATTATGAAACAAAGAAGATGATGAGATTATTGGGTTTATTGCCATATCAAAAGATTGAGGTTTGCCAAGACAACTGTATGATTTTTTGGAAAGAAACTTCGGATTTGAGCAATTGTCGATTTTGTGGAAAAGATCGATTTTATTTGACAAGGAATGGAAAATCGCTTCTGTTTCGTCTTATGTGGTATTTACCAATTATAGACAAGGATAAAAAAGATTGTATCAATCAGAGAAGACAGCAAGCGACATGAGATGACATGCTGAACATTCAAGTCCTGACGGAGAAATGTGTCATCCCTCAGATGGTGAGGCGTGGAAACACGTTAACAAGGTATATCCTGATTTTACAGTTGAGAGTCGAAATGTTTATTTAGGTCTTTGCACTGATGGTTTTAATCCATTCAGGATGTGTGGGAGAAATTTTTCGTTGTGGCCAGTTATTATGACACTATATAATTTACCATGAGATATAGGCATGAAGCGTGAGTTTTTGTTCTTAACAATATTGATTCCCGGGCCTAATCATCCGAAAAGAAGTTTGGATATATTTCTTCAACTACTGATTGAAGAACTGAAAGAATTGTAGAAGGGAGTTCCAGCGTACGACGTTTCGAGATGATAGAATTTTATAGTACGAGGTGCTCTTATGTGGACAAATAGTGATTTTTCAGCTTATGGTATGCTATTTGGATGGACAACACATGGTCGATTGGCTTGTCCATATTGCATGGCGGAAACAGATGCTTTTCAGTGGACGAAAGACGAGTTGGTTTGCTTGTCATAGTCGTTTTCTTCGTCCTGATGATACATTACGACGCAATAAGAGGAATTTCGAAAGGAATATAGTTGTGCGGAAATCTCCTCCTCCAGTTTTGACCAACGAAGAGATATTGTATGAACGATTTCTTGCTTTGGGTATTCCTAGGAGTATAGCGGAGGGAACAATCATCCAAGAATTGATGGTTATGGAATTACCCGTAATGGTACATGAAGAGCATATTTTGGGATTTGCGGTATTGGAAATATCTAAAGCTTCGCCACAATCTTGATGTCATGCACATAGAGAATTTTTTCCGATAATATCATCAATACGTTAGTGAATGTCACAGGATAAAGAAGGATAACATTAAATCACATAAAGATCTATAAGAGTATTGCTCACGGAAGGAGTCACATATAAATGAAGATGATAAAGCTCCAGTTCCGATATTCAGATTGTCGAATGATGAGAAATACAAATTTTTGAAATGGTTGAAAGAAGACCTGAAATTTCATGATGGTTATGCATCTAACATCGGAAGGTGCGTCGATATTCATGGAGGAAAGTTATTAATTAAAAAAAGTCACGATTGTCATGTATTCATGCAAAGACTACTCCTTATATGTTTTCTGAATTAATGGACAAACATGCACACGAAACAATTGGAGGTATCATTGATTATTTTATTTATATAGTATAATTAGTGATTAGTAATTTACAGATATTAATTGTTAAATAAACTAATTAATACTTGAATTTTCAGGTATTGGCATGTTTTTTGAGATTTATGTGCGAGAAACTTAAGTGTAGATGTGGTTCGTAGACTTAAAAGTAACATAGTTACTATACTATGTAACTTAAAGAAGATTTTTCCACCATCATTCTTCGATGTTATGGAGCATCTGATAGTTCATCTACCATACGAAGCCGCTTTAGGAGGTCCAATTCTATTTTGTTGGATGTATCCATTCGAGCGATTTATGTTCTATCTGAAGAAAAATGCCAAACAAAAAGCTCGTCTAGAGGGTTCATTTGTGGAACAATACTTGAATGAGGAGATACTGTTCTTCACTTCTTACTACTTCAAGCCACATGTTCAAACACAAAATAGAAATCCAGAGAGATGTTTTGATGGTGTTGTGGCATATTCATATCCGGTACCAGATGTTCCAGATATTTTTTGCGGAGTTGGTCGAACAGTTGGTAAGGCGAAAGATCTATGGCTATCACAACGAGATCTACACATCGCACATACGTATGTTTTACTCAACTGTGAATATCTACGCCCTTTTGAAAGGTAACATCCTATAAATATGGATTCAATTGCGTATGCGGGTTTTATTTGTAATATTAATAGAATTTTTCTGACATTTTTTCAAGGTGTTTGATGATGTATTGAAGAATAAATATATAAATATTGATGAATCTCAACTCCAGGAACTTAAAGAAAGAGATTTCTCCACATGGATAAGACAATGTGTAAGTAAATGATAGATTAGTATCCATAAATTAATTTTGTATATAATATGCTTTATCTATGATTGTTTCATTTGTAATGCAGATTGAGATTGACAATCATCCGTTATGGCTATACGATCTTGTTAAAGGACCAATTGTAAAAGTTACAAGTTGGCCAATGTATTTTACACGTGGTTACAACTTTCATACTTATGAGCACGAAAAATTGAAGTCAACTATGAACTATGGTGTATGTATGAAAGGTGAAAGCTATTGCGAATCAACCGACGAACCAGATTTCTATGGGATTTTGAAAGATATTTTGCAATTTAAATATCTAGTTATCATTACTAATCCAAAATTTTTTTTATCGATACCACACATGATATTTTAGAATATATTGACTTATATTTGCCATTTTTTGTAGGTTACGTCGGTCTAAGAGTGATGTTATTTCGATGTAATTTGTTCGATCCAATAAACGATCGCATAACAAGAATAAACAAATTAGGTATCGTAGAAGTTAACTCTACCCGAAGATATGCAAAATACGAGCCTTTTATTCTTGCATCTCAAGCCGATCAAGTTTGTTACGTTTCCTATCCACATATGATACATTATTCAGGTTGGCATTTCGTAATGAAGATACTTCCAAGGGGTAAATTTATCGACATCACAGAAGAATAATAATTGGCCATGGAACAACAAACCACTGAGATTGTTGCTATTGATAAAGATTATTAATGAAGCATTGACACATGGTGAATTCGAAGAAATTGAAGATGAAAAGATAGAAGGAAACGATGAAGATGAAGAATTTGAATCAAATTCAGAAACACAAGAGATAGAAGGAAGAATTATGTGACTCTGAAGATTATTAATGTTAACTTGTTTTCGGATGTTTAAAATAATTAAGAAGAATTTTATTTTTAACTTTATATTGAATCAACGAAATATATATATATATATATACATATATATATAAGTTTTTATGAATTGTTCTCGTCCCGTCCCTCGATCGTTTCTGTCCCTCGGTCAATTTTCGTCCCTCGATCGATTTCTGTCCCTCGGTCGGTTCCCGTCCTTTGGTCGATTTCTGTCCCTTGGTCGGTTCCTGTCACTCGGTCGATTCCTGTCCCTCGGTCGTTTTCCGTCTCAATTTTCGTTTTCGTCCCTCGATCGATTATAGTCCCTCAGTTGATTCACGTCCCTTGGTCGGTTCCCATTCCTCAGGTTATGAACGGATTACAGACGGTCGCGGATTGCGGACGACATTGGGACGGGGCCCTTGTTTCGTTCGTAAGTTACGGTCAGGAAACGAAACGACGGGCAAGCCGTTTGTAAGTTATGGACGGGATGCGACATCTGTCCACAATGGCGGACGGTATCGGGATGCATCTATTGTGTGTACGCAATTTCAGACGATTTGTGGACGGTCTTCGCAACTCTGTCCGTAAATCTTAATAAATTTCCCGACAAAGGCATCGTTTCCCTTGCCTCGTCCAGCCGAAAACTTTACCCAAGCACTGAAAACTTTCGCCCAGCCGCCGTCCAGTCATCGAAAACTTTCGCCCAACCTCCCCCTTGTCTAGTCTCTGCCTCTTCCAGTCGTCTTCTGTCAATTCTCTCCGAGGTAAGGGTTCCAACCATCCGTTCAATTTTGTTTTATGTTTCAATCTCGCTTTCAAGCCGTTCGTTTCATTTGTAATTTCAGTCGTCCGTGTGTTCCGACCGTCCGTCAGTTCAGCCGCCGTCAGTTCTGCCGTCCATTCAGGTTTCATTTTGGTCGTTTCATTCCGTTTCATGTGGAAAGCGAACCATGTTTTTGCCTAACGAAGATGTTTATAATTATACAACTTATTAGGTAATTTGTATCGAAATAAATGTCGATTCCGATTTGTGTTTATGGTGGATGAATAGGTATGTAGGTAAGGTGTGTGTGAAATGTCGAAGAAACGTAAATCAAGTTACGACTAAATTATATGATTGATGGTGGATATATTATTTATAAAACATATATTAAGTTATGCCTAAATTATATGAGTTATATGAGTTATATTAAGTTATCCGATTTGTGTTTATGGTGGATGAATAGGTATTTAGGTAAGGTGTGTGTGAAATGTCGAAGAAACGTAAATTAGTTACGACTAAATTATATGATTGATGGTGGATATATTATTTCTAAAATATATATTGAGTTATGCCTAAATTATATGAGTTATGGTTATAATTTAGATATGTATTTAAGTTTTATGAGTTATGAGTTACGATAATAATCTAGTATTAAGTTATTTAAATTATATGAGTTATGGTTATAATCTAATATATTTCGTTTAAAAATCATATATTAAGTTATATGTTTTTTAAAATAAAAAAACACATATATTAAATTATATGTGTTTTTGAAATTATATTACAATTAATTAATGTTTAATTAGAAATTAAAATTTTTAAAATAAACATTGAATGAAAACTTTATGTAGCGTCGCGTTGGAACAGACGGTAACACCAGAAACCGTTCAACATCTGAGGAAAGTGCCAATGGCCTATCTCTTCCACAACACCAGAGAAAGTCAGATACGGTATTTTCGGATATTATGAATCCAAATTTATTTCCGAACACTGGATCAACACAATATATGTCGTATTCCTTTTAAGCAGATGCCACCACCGGTCGAGCCAAT
>CM071869.1:5648148-5672805 GCA_036759665.1 Gynandropsis gynandra
GCTAAGTAGTAGATTAAGTTTTGGCTAATGAGAATCTGACCGGTCGGTTAGCCATCTTAGGGATAGTGATTGCGGTCATAAAGCTGCCATGGTATATGTTAATCACTGTTGGAAGGTAGGGTTGCATGTATCCATGGTTAGGAGGTTTAGGCTCGGAAGAATCATTCCTCACCGTAGAGCATGAATTTCCCGTAGTCAAGAGTAGGTTATAGATCTATGATCCTTAGTCGTTCATCTATGCAATACCCGGTATCCCGTACACCCGTAGTATTCATCATATCTAGTTTCATCCTTACCCTAGTTTCTTTGTCACCATTAGGATAGTTTTAGGTTTATTAGGATCATATCCCATTCTATCATCTTTCGTCTTAGTTTAGTCTCGTTCTTAGTTTAGCTGTTTTAGTTACTGAGATCGACCCTGGTACTACAAGATCCGTATACTTGCGGTGAAGTGGACTAGGTTAATTATAACTCGTGTTTCCACACGTCAATCGTCATGTAACAAAGATGATAAAAGTTGATTATGATCGTCCATATTATAACTGGACACGAACCGATCGGGATATCAAGGAACGGTGGTGGAAAGCTTTCATGGTACGTTTTTGTTAATATTCATTTCACTCAAAATTTAAAATTTAAAATAATATTTAAATAAATAATTATTACATTATTTTCATCAAAACATTTATTGGAATCTTGCAATAACCGGTCTAGTAAAGTTTGAATTTGAACGGACTGCGGGAAAACGACTCAAATCTGTGATACCAGAAATACATGGTAAGTCGGTATCACCGACTTACCTATGTATATATATATATTTAATAAAAATTAGGGTTTAAAAACCTAAAAGAAAGGGAGAGAGTCGTGGGTGAATATAACAGAGGGAGAAAGAGAGCAGCAACCGAGAGAGAGGAAGAAAAAAAAGAAATGTGAGAATGAAAGAAGAAGGAAAAAAAAGGAAGAAGAAATTGAAGAAGAATCTTCAATTTTCATCGCGTTCTTCGAGGGTGAATTTTAATCGCGATTGTGGTAAATCTCTAAATGATTCGTTGTGATTATTCACTTAATTCGAATATTTATATTATGAAAATTTATGAAATTGAATGGATCTATAATAGGAAAAAATTGGTCGGTGTTGTTGCTAGCAATATTAGCCAGAATCGTCAAATCGTCGGGAAGTTAAGGTGATGATTTTCTCCACCATAATTTGGGATTTGTGATTGATTTATGGAAGAGATTATATTTTTAAAATGAGGCATGATCATGATAGGATCATAATGGGAAAAATGAGACGTTACAAGTGGAATTGGATTAAACCCTAAATTTGTCGTATGAGAATTGATGACAAGTATATGAGCTGTATAAGTGACAGAGATGATCTAGAGAATTGATGTGCGACCAAGAGTTGGGGTCGGAGAACGTCGATATTTTGGTTCGGTGTTAAAGCCGAGTGAATATCTTCTTAGTGTTCTTGATCGAGTGATTTCACACTCGAACCTTGGGAAGAAGGCGTGTGCGAGCGCGTGGGTAAGAGTTGTCACGTGAGGAGTATCGGGTCGATGACGTTAGTATTGTGACACTTGGATCTGGGTCGACGTCATACCGTGCAGGGGTTGTGGTATCCTTGCGAGCACGGAGCATCGAGTTAGTCAGGTTAGTGGATCTGTCGGCGTCGTACCGTGTTGGGGTTGTGGTAACCTTTCGAGCGACGAAGCGTCGAATTAGTTAGATCAGTGGATCTGCCAGCGTCGTACCGTGTTGGGGTTGTGGTAACTTTTCGAGCGACGGAGCACTGTATTTTACTGATGGCTGGGGTACTTGTCACCTTGCGAGATCTTCAGTGTGTTGGGGTCCTTCGGACTTTACGAGCATATGCCCGAGCTAGAGTCGTGTGGACTCTATGTGTTATGATCCACTGTGGTACTAGTCTTAGACTTGGGATACTCAGTCGGGTTGGGTAGAGTTGTCTGTATATCTTTAGTTTAGACTTTGGATATATCATTATTTTATGATATTCAGTTCGAGCGGGAGAATATGTGGCACAGAGTATATACACGTATTGATCTCACTGAGTGCGTATTTCGTATTCAACCTATTTGTGGGCTGTCATGGATGGACAGGGTATGGCAAGGAAAAAGAGTAACGAAGTTGAACAGCAACATGAAAGCTCACAGTGGACTGATGGGAGAGGCGTGCACGAGTTCTCAATGAGTTTTATTTTGCATTTCGTATTTATTTTATTCATTATTCATGACTATGATATTGACGTATTTGTTTTGCTATTTGGTCCAGACCATTCCTATTTTTGAATAAATTATTTATTTTATTTTATAAATGTGTTTGAGCGATGACACGTGTAGCAACCTCTTGGAGGTGATGGTGGCCAGTCCTAGTCCCGAGGTAGTTCCGGGATGGGGGTGTTACAAATTGGTATCAGAGTCCGGTTGTCATTTTCGTACTTATCGTTTTCACTGGATTTCAAAATATTTTGCGAAATATTTTAATAAAGCCACGAAACGGTAGCACACATGTCTTAAAATGTCTAGTGGGTTTAGAGCTGTGGAAACTAATAGTAGTTAATTGTGTGTAGAAGACACTACCGAGGAGGATGATTACTAGAGCTTTTGGTCGCGGAATGAATGGAGGCTCTCGTTCCACTAGCCGTACGCAGTCTCAATCAAATGAACGAAGATCACAAAGTAGAATAGATAGAGATTTCATGAGAGAAATGTTGAGAGAGCTATTAGCAGAAAGTCGACAACATGATGAATAGGAGAGTTCGGCGACGGCACAAGTACCGGTGCAGGCACCGACACCACCAGCAGTGCAGCCACCTGCTCCGCCACAAGTACCGTTGTCACCACCACCAATGCCTCCTCCAGTGTTTAATCAGAGGCATGCAGAGACGTCAGAGTATTTCTATGCCATGGATCACATGGCTAAATGGGGTAAAATTTCATTTAGTGGCGGTGCGATACCTCCCATGAAGGCGGAGGAGTGGATGATTCGATTAGAGCGGAACTTTTGATCATCTAGATGTCCATTTGAGTTTTTGATGGCGGTGCGATACCTCTCAAGGGGTTGTCAAGGAGGTACCCGTGGTGAGAGAAGGAGAAGAAGTAACTGCAGAGCTGATCATCATTCCGATGGAATGCTTTGATGTAATCTTTGGAATGGATTGGTTGTCAAGACATCGAGCTGTGGTGGATTGTCGTCGTGATCATGTACGATGCGAGGAAAGCGGTAAGGAGCTTAAGTATCAAGGAATTCGATCAGATCAAGGGATTCACATCATCTCAGCGTTGCATATGGAACGATTACTAGATCAAGGGTGTCACATATATCTTGCTACCATATCGGTAGAAGAAGTAGGTCCATCTATGCAAGTCGAGGAGATCCCTGTAACGCGAGAGTTTGCAGATATTTTCAGAGAACTGCAGGCTTACCACCAAAGCGAGAGGATCCATTTGAGATTGAGCAAGAATCGAGTACTGCTCATATATCAAAGTCTCCATATCGAATGGCACCAGCAGAAATGGAAGAGTTGAAGAAGCAATTAGATGAGCTACTTGAGAAAGGTTTTGTACGACCGAGGACATCACCATGGGGTGCACAAGTCGTATTTGTGAAGAAGAAAGATGGGACTTTTAGACTGTGTATTGATTATAGGGCTCTAAATAGAGTCACTGTGAAAAATCGTTACCCAATACCGAGGATTGATAAGTTATTAGATCAGTTAAGAGGTGCGACTTGGTTTTCAAAGATAGATTTAGCATCGAGATATCATCAGATTCCAGTTGCAGAAGGTGACATTAGGAAGATATCATTTCGAACACGATATGGGCATTATGAATTTGCGGTCATGCCATTTGGTTTGACTAATGCCCCTGTTGCGTTCATGAAGCTAATGAACAATATGTTTCGGGACTACTTGGATCATTTCGTTATTGTATTTATAGATGAGATTCTTGTTTACTCCAAGAGCCCATAGGAACACGAGGAACATTTTCGCTTAGTGTTAGAGCGTCTCAGAGAAAAACGATTGTTTGGGAAGTTGAAAAAGTGTAGTTTCTGGAAATGACGTGTTGGATTTTTGGGACATGTAGTATTGGAGGAAGGAGTTTCTGTCGATCCTGAGAAGGTGTCAGCGATTATAAGTTGGAAACAACCGAAAATGCAACAGAGATAAGGAGCTTTTTAGGATTAGCAGGGTACTATCGACGTTTTATTATGAACTTTGCTAGTCTAGGAAATCCAATGACGATACTTACGGGAAAAGATGTACCTTTTATTTGGAATGAAGATTGTGAGAAGTCCTTCATGGAGCTAAAAGAGAAGCTAACGAAAACCCCAGTCACCTTACCACAACCAAGGATTCCATACATAGTCTACACGGATGCGTGAAAGACGAGATTAGGATGTGTACTTATGCAGGGAGATCACGTGATTGCTTATGCATCAAGGCAGTTATGTAAGCATGAAGAGAATTATCCAACTCATGATTTAGATATGGTAGTTGTGGTCTCTGCGTTAAAGATTTGGAGGGCATATCTTTATGAGGAGAAGGTACAGATTTTTACGGACCACAAAAGTCTAAAGTACATATTTACACAGCCAGAGTTGAATTTGCATCGGAGAATATGGATGGAGTTTTTCGCAGAATATGAGGTGGACATCGCGTACCATCCAGGGAAGGAAAATGTTGTTGTAGATGCGTCGAGCCGAAAAAGAGTTGAGGTTTCGGCTATGCAAGAATTTGGTGATTTGATTAGCCAGATAAGTGCTTTGAGACTAGAGGCAGTGTAGATTGAGTCTGAGAGTGTCAATTTGCAAGCCGTAAATCAAGCTGGTCTATTGGGTAGAATTCGTACATCACAATTATCTGATGAGAGATTACAAAAGATTCGTAATAATCAGCAAGGCAGTCCGCAATTTCCCTACCGCCACGATTCCAGTCCCTAATCCGTCCCGAATTCCGGACGACTTAGGGACTGACCTACAGTCCCCAAATTTAGGGACGGATTTGGGACTGTTTTCTTAATCCGTCTGTAATTAGTCCCTAATCCGTCCCTAAATTTAGGGACGGATACTTCAGTCCGCAAATGCAGTCCCGAAATCCGAATTTTCTTGTAGTGAAAGATGTACCTTTTGTTTGGAATGAAGATTGTGAGAAATCATTCAAAAGGCTAAAAGAGAAGCTAATTGAATCCCCAGTGTTAGCCTTACCACAACCAGGATTTCCATAGATGCATCAAAGACGAGATTAGGATGTGTAATTATGTAGGGAGATAACGTGATTTCTTATATATGCATCAAGGCAGTTACGTAAGCATGAAGAGAAGTATATGACACATGATTTAGAGATGGAAATCGTGGTCTTCGTATTAAACATTTGGAGGGCAAATCTTTATGGGGAGAAGGTACAGATTTTTATAGACCACAAAAGTCTAAAGTACATATTCACACAGCCAAAGTTGAATTTGCATCAGAGAAAGTAGATGGAGTTTGTCGCAGACTACGTGGTGGACATCGCGTACCATCTGGGAAAAACAAATGTTATTGTAGATACGTTGAGTCGCAAGAGAGTTGAGGTTTCGGCTATGCAAGAATTTGGTGATTTGATTAGCCAGATAAGTGCTTTGAGACTAGAGGCAGTGTAGATTGAGTCTGAGAGTGTCAATTTGCAAGCCGTAAATCAAGCTGGTCTATTGGGTAGAATTCGTACATCACAATTATCTGATGAGAGATTACAAAAGATTCGTAATAATCAGCAAGACTTGAGGTACGAGTTGTATCAGATCAGGGAAGACGGTCTAATGATGATTAGTGGTCGAGTTTGTGTACCGAAGGATCTAGAGATCCGAGAAGAGATTCTAAGCCAAGCTCACCTATCCAAGTTTACGATTCATCCAGGATCGATGAAGATGTATCGAGATGTTCGCCAGCTTTATCAATGGCCAAGGATGAAGAAGGACATTGCTTGATGGGTAGAAAAATGTCCTACGTGTCAATTAATCAAAGCGGAGCAACAAGTACCGAGCGAAAAATTACAAAGTCTACCGATCCCCGAATGGAAGTGGGACCATATTACCATGGATTTCGTGACGGGTCTTCCAAGGACGCAAAGTGGCATGGATACTATTTGGATGGTTGCGGATCGACTAACTAAATCGGCTCATTTCATTCCGATAAAGAAGAATTTTGATGTGAATCAGCTAGCTAGGATATATATATTGTGAAAATTGTGAAGTTGCATGGGGTTCCATCGAGCATCGTGTCAGATCGAGATGGGAGATTTACCTCAGGACTTTGGCAGGCATTTCAAAAAGAGTTAAGAACAAAATTGCGCATGAGCACCGCATATCAGACAGACGGACAATCTGAGAGATCGTCGAGGAGACTATGGAAAAGATAAGAATTGTTAAGATGAAAATGAAGACGGCTCAGTATCGTCAGAAGAGTTATTCTGATCTAAAAAGGAAGGATGTTGAGTTTAACATTGGAGATATGGTGTATTTACGAATTCAAGCGAGGCGAGTGAGATCAGGTGGGAGCCGAGTGAACAAGCTTTCACCAAGGAATATGGGACCGTTTAAAGTGATTGGGCGAATTGGAGTAGTGGCCTATCGATTGGAGCTTCCATCATCTTTAGAGGGAATACATGATGTGTTTCATGTATCATTGTTGCGTAAGTGTCTATCAGTACCAGAGAAGATACTTGTTGAGCCACCAAAAACCTTGAGGAAAGATTTAACATATAAAGAACGTCCAATATGCATTGTGGATCACCAAGTGAAACAGTTGAGGCATAAGCGAATTTCGATTATAAAGGTTGTGTGGGAACATCATGGTGTGTATGGAGCAACATGGGAATTAGAGGAGGATATGAGATATGAGTATCCCGAGTTGTTTGAAGATGAGGTTTATGGTTCTTCTATTCACTGAGTATAAATGTTTTCGTAAGAATAAGAGATATAGAATTCGATGACGAATTCCTTTGTAGCGGGGGAGAATTGTGATACCCGAAATACATGGTTAGTCGTATCACCGACTTACCTATGTATATATATATATATATTTAATAATAATTAGGGTTTAAAAACTTAAAAGAAAGGGAGAGATAGTCGTGGGTGAATATAACAGAGGGAGAGAGAGCAGCAACCGAGAGAGAGGAAGAAAAAAAAAGAAAAAAAAGGGAAGAAGAAAGAAGAAGGAAAAAAAGGAAGAAGAAATTGAAGAAGGATCTTCAATTTTCATAGCGTTCTTCGTGGGTGGATTCAAGTCGCGAATGTGGTAAATCTCTAAATGATTCGTTGTGATTATTCACTTAATTCAAATATTTATATTATGGAAATTTATGAAATTGAATGGATCTATAATAGGAAAATTTGGTCGGTGTTGTTGCTAGCAATATTAGCCAGAATCGTCAAATCTTCGGGAATCTAAGGTGATGATTTTCTCCATCCTAATTTCGGATTTGTGATCGATTTATGGAAGATATTATATTTTTAAAATGAGGTATGATCACGATAGAATTTATAGGATCATAATGGAAAAATGAGACGTCACAAGTGGAATTGGATTAAACCCTAAATTTGTCATATGAGAATTGATGACAAGTATATGAGTTGTATAAGTGACTAGAGATGATCTAGAGAATTGATGTGCGACCAAGAGTTGGGGTCAGAGAACGTCGATATTTTGGTTCGGTGTTAAAGCCGAGTGAATATCTTGTTAGTGTGCTTGATCGAGTGATTTCACACTCGAACCTTCGGAAGAAGGCGTGTGCGAGCGCGTCGGTGAGAGTTGTCACGTGAGGAGTATCGGGTCGATGACATTAGTATTGTGACACTTGGATCTGGGCCAGCGTCATACCGTGCTGGGGTTGTGGTAACCTTGCGAGCACGGAGCGTCGAGTTAGTTAGATCAATGGATCTATCGGCGTCGTACCATGTTGGGGTGTGGTAACCTTTCGAGCGACGAAGCATCAAGTTACTCAGATCAGTGGATCTGCCAGCGTCGTACCGTGTTCGGGTTTTGGTAACCTTTCGAGCGACGGAGCGCTGTATTTTACTGATGGCTGGGGTACTTGTGTCCTTGCGAGATCTTCAGTGAGTTGGGGTCCTTCAGACTTTGCGAGCGTATGCCTGAGCTAGAGTCGTGTGGACTCTATGTGTTATGATCTAATGTGGTACGGTCTTAGATTTGGGATACTCAATCGGGTTGGGTAGAGTTGTCTGTATATCTTTAGTTTAGACTTTGGATATATCGTTGTTTTATGATATTCAGTTCGAGCGGGAGAATATGTGGCACAGAGTATGTACACGTATTGATCTCACTGAGTGCGTATTTCATACTTGGGCTGTCGTGGATGGATAGGGTATGGCAAGGAAATAGAGCAACGAAGTTGAATAGCAACATGAAAGCTCACAGCGGACTGATGGGAGAGGCGTGCACGAGGTTTCGATGAGTTTTATTTTGCATTTCGTATTTATTTTATTCATTATTCATGACTATGATATTGACGTATTTGTTTTGCTTTTTGGTCTGGACCATTCTTATTTTGGAATAAGTCATTTATTTTATTTTATAAATGCGTTTGAGCGATGACACGTGTAGCCACCTCTTGGGTGATGGTGGACACTCCTAGTCCCGAGGTAGTTCCGAGGTGGGGTTGTTACAAAATCTCTCGCATACAAATTGAAAAGAGATCGGGAGATAAAGGGCAAACCTGTTTGGATGCCAAATAATGTCTGGGAACAGATGTCTGCCTATTGAGATGATCTTAGCTTTAGAGAGAAAAGTCCGCGCGCCAGTCCATCCCGTCGTTTCGATAGGGCAGGATATCAGATAAGTGCACATACTGTTGGTTCTTGCTCATTCGCGGAGGTTTACGAAGATTTGGTAAGATTTTAAATTTTTTAAAGTTTTAATACGATTGACATTTGCTTAATAGTAAACAAAAATTTTAAATTTGTTTTAGGCAACAGAGAATGGATCTGAACCGTCGTACGTGGAATTGTTGGAACGTACACACAAGAAGAAATCCGACAGTTCGTGGGTAGATGCCAGGGCGAAACATATTTACGACGATGTTCTAAACATGGCATCGAAACGCGTGTCCTAAATCCCGCCGAGAGAAGATGTGACGCAACCTACTCTAACTCGAGAAGAATACAACGAGATATATTTCGAGGTAATTAATTATAATTTTACAATAAATTTTTTATTGATAATTTAAATTTAATTTCAATATTTTTTACAACACGTAACACCGTACAAAGATCGTTTATTTGATCTTGGAGGAATGGCATCAAAACATGCGAGTTCCTCCAAAGACAAGAAAAAAGTCGCGACCGAGGAACTTCGAAACACAATCTCAAAGATGCAATAACAATTAGTACAACAGAGTTCATTGTTTAACGCTCTAGAAAGGGAAGTTGAACGATCAAGAAGGGAAGTTGAATGACCAAGAAGAGAACGTCAACAGTGGCTTACGATGATTGGAATGGTTCGTGCAACATTCTCAATTCAAGCATTTATTCCATATGGAGATAATGAGAGCAAAATAAAACCGTTGGGTTGTGGATGCTGTTTCTCCGCTCTACAACAATAATGAAGACAAACGAAATTTGGTTTATGCTCAATGGTATGCCTATTTGATATTCGCCGGTAGAGCACGAAGTGATAACTGGACTCAATTGTCACGAATATCCACCACAATGGCCAAGTCTTGGTGTCAATGGGTTCAAGGATAAGTATTGGCCAAACCAAAAGTCAATCACCATAAGCAACGTGAAGAACAAGATGTTTTCATTGTCTAGATCTGAAGGCGAGTTGAAGATGTTGATATTATACATTTTAGATACGATCATTGGAGGAAAGAATAAATTCAATGGTCTCATCGATAATTTTTTTGTGCAAATTATTGATGACCTGGAAGGTTGCACCAACTTTCCATGGGGAAGATTCGCGTTTTCTAAGGTTCTTCGTGAGATTAAGCACATGTTCCACAATTTTAAAGGCAAAATGAAGAAATTATGGACATTTATCGTGTTTATTTTGCCATTAGAGGTGAGTGTTGATTTCTTTTAATTTAATTAGTTGTACTCCTTTGATTAGTTTAATTATTTGTGCCTAAATTTGTTAACAGATTTATATATATATATATATATATATATATATATGAGAGTGTTCTCATAATGGGGCAGAAGTTACGAAAACCCAGGGAGAATGCTGAATTCTCCGAATCTCCAAGGATGTGCAAGTCGAAGTACAAACCTGCGAAAATATGCATGGATACGGCTTGCATGATGTGAATGAAGAAATTGGGGATACAAAGGTTAGTCTACTAGTTATCAATTTCTAGCAACATTTGCGGTACAATGTCTACAACGTTGTGGTACAATGTGTACGAGGTGTGGTACAACGTGTATGATACAAATTCTATGAGGTGTGGTACAACGTGTGCGATACAAAGTGTACAAGGTGTGGTACAAATGTGTGTGGTACCATAAGTAGTACCATTGGCACACATCGTACCACTCACGTTGTACCACACACATTGTATCACACTCACATGTTGGACCACAACGTTGTTTTACAGTCATACATTGTACCACATACACACGTTGTACCACAAGCACACACGTTGTACCAAAATCACAATTGTACCACATGCATACGTTGTACCACACCTTGTACACGTTGTACCACAGTCACATGTTATATCACACCTTGTACATGTTGTACTTGTAGAGAAATTGAGAGGAAAACACGCAGCGGAAACACAAACACAGAATTTTTCTCGGGTTTCCCTTTGGTGAGATCTAATTTGGAGACACATAAGATTAGTGTTTGTACCACACCTCGTACACATTGTACCACACCTCGTGATTATGTATATTAATCCTTTGTCTTTGATGTCTAGATTGAACACGAGTCATGGAACGTATCATATTCATCTAATTAAATATGTGAGCTCGTGGCATCACTCCTGTTATATAGGAGGGACAAATCCTTATCTCGATCAACCAACATTTTATTACATAAATAGATTGCATACCCAATCACTATCTTGTTCGTCCACCCATTTACGAGTGACATTTGATAATGTCAAAACATGCAATTGCTTATGTTAACATCTTTGACAATCTCGAGTCATAGGATTATATATACCATAATCACTATGAGAATTGCTATGATAGTCATATAACAATCCATGTAGCAATCTCATGTTGGATCGTCCAGTACATTGTTCTCTAACATGTACCTATGTGTGAAATTGATATCTCATATCAATTTACACATACTAGTCTTAATGCAACATTGATATACTTATTCTCAATGATGTTCGTCTAGAGATGTTTTAAGACTATCTTAAATATATTTCTAAGGATAGTATTTCATCTATTTATATACGAGATAGTAAATGAAATGAAATAATAGAATGTCATTTTATAGAAAATGTCATGATACATCAGAAATACTCAAATAATAATCATCCAAATGATTGGTCTCTAGAGCATATTCCAATAATCTCCCACTTGCGCTAAGACTAATCAAACCAATCGGGTATATCTGTAATACCTAATGATCTAATATGACGATCATGCCTATGCTACACCAGAGGCTTCGTCAAAGGGTCTGCGACATTGTCATCTATTGGTACTCTGCATATCTTAATGTCTCATCTCTCCACGATTTCTCGAATGAGATGAAAGTGTCTGAGTATGTGTTTGGATCTTTGGTGTGATCCGAGTTCCTTAGCATGTGCAATGGCACAATTATTGTCACAATAGATCTCAACATGACCTTCTATGCTAAGAACCACCCCAAATTCAGATATGAACTTCTTGATCCAAACCGCCTTTTTAGTTGCTTCTGATGCAGCTAAATACTCAGCCTTTCTAGTAGAATCAGCAATTGTAGCTCCTTTAGAACTTTTCCAGCTCACAACACCACACCATTAAGGCAAAACACAAAGCCAGATTGTGATCTATAGTACTCCCACTAGTTCTTCTAGAAAGAAACTTTCTTTCTAGAAAAACACCTGTGCGGACAACAAACACTTTGTGCTCTGAGGGTTTGTAGAAATAGTATCTTTTAGTTCTTTTGTGATACCCTACGAAAATACACTTATCTGATTTAGGGTTAAGTTTGTTAGACGTCTGACGTTTAACATAAAGCTCACATCCCAAATCTTCATAAAAGACATACTAGGACGTTTCCCAATCCATATCTTATATGGTGTCTTTTGAACTAATTTAGATGAAACACGGTTTAATATCAAAGCAATTGTTTCCAATGCATATCCCCAAGACGAATGTGGAAGAACTGTTTGACTCATCATCGACCTAACCATGCCTATGAGAGTTCGATTTCTCCTTTTAAAAACACCATTCCATTATGATGTAGCTGGTGGAGTGAGTTGTGAGACAATCTCACACTCTTTAAACTAATCGAAAAAATCTTGGTTTAAATATTCACCACCTCGATCTGATTAAAATTTTTTTATATTCTTGCCAAATTGGTTTTGTATTTCGTTTTTGAATTCTTTAAACTTTTCAAAAGATTTAAATTTGTGTTTCATCATATGTACATCCATATCTCCTGAAAATATCAGTAAAGGTAATAAAGTGCCAAAAACCCACCTATAGCTTGTGTGTTCAAAGGTCCAAATACAATGGAGAGATTCTGATTCTTGATTGTAGTGGTTACAACAATGGAGAGATTCTTAGGCCAAAATTGTATTTGCAAAGAACCTTCCAACTGCACCAGAAGGTTCATCCTCTCCCCAAAAACACCTGAAACATAATTAATCAGACAAGAGACCATGGATGTGTCCGGACCTTCTAATAGCTCCTCTGAGACATGGCAGGCGTCCTCGAGTTCTTTTTTTTCTGCTTCAACTTCCTCCACCGTGGATCAAATGCAACGCCACTGTTCTTCTCGACAAACTTATCAATAGGAACACGAACATAGACATGATCAATCTCTTTCATCTCAATAATATTAAAGGTGAAAATTTTTATGATCATCGAATGAAATCACTTGCAAAATACCATGTCTATCAAGCCATAAGCTTCGAAAACCAGAAATAAGAGCACCGTACACAACAATGCTGATCATGGAACTTAGAGCATTAGATAGAATAAGAATATGCACAACGAGAACCTTTATGGGTGATCAACGAATACATAATTTCATAGTCTTTTCAATGAGCACCAAGTCCAACAGAGTAATCTCAAGTTCAAAGCATATATAGTGAATGCACAATTCATCATTGCAGAAGAACTGTGTGTCTACCCGAAAAGATTCCAACTTTCATTGTAATCATGCATAATACCTTGATGCAACTGAAGCATTGGAATCTTAGAACAATTACTCCCGTTAAACCAGTTCCTCTCCAACTTGGTTTCGTTGCTTTCTCCCTCCTCTTCTCCACATTTCCTCCTCTTATTATCTTTTCGTCAAAGTTGTTTTCGGTAAATCAGAGCCATCATCTTTCTCAAAACTGGAAAAGATTTATGTAAATTTCATGTTACCACATAATCAAGCTGACTTCATGAGGAACCAAAGGACACATTGACACACGAATGAAATGCAGGAGAAGCCAATAACAAGAAAAAGGCTGATAAAGCAAGAAACAAGACATTACCACAGTGAGATTTCTTCAGTACCATCGCGTTTGAATCTTAGCTTCAAATCCAATGACTCATTGCTCTAATACCGAGAATTAACAGTTACCTTCGGTGGGTACCGATAGAATTTAAGAAAATCAGCATTGAACATTGAGATCTGAACCTGAATTGAGACCAAATCTCTCTCAATTTCAGGAGATGAAACTGATTCAGAGCCTGAACCGATCCGTCTCCTTGAGGAACCCATTCTCGAGTTTCTTCTTCGTTTCCGCGCAACAGGTAAACAAAACAGAAGCCTGAATCCTACAGTATTCCGACAACCAAAACCAAAATGCCCTCCGACACATCAAAAAATTTCATCCGGAAATAAAAAACGAGAGAAATCGAAGGCGTTCCTGCAAAATCTCCAACATTCCATCGAGTAAACCCTAATTCCTCGGCGGAGGACCCATCAAACTTCTTCCGACCTTCTGTCTTTGTCTTCCCAGAATCTCTTCAACCTTAAGCCATTTACTTTGTTCACCCTTCTCGCTAGCCTTGTATTTTTCCGCAATGTCTCTCACCTTCGAAATATATTTCGTCATATTTGAATCTCTCTATTCGGTAAGTAACATGGTATTTCTCTCCAAGCATCCAAGTCGCAGTCATCTGTTACGAACCAGACGGAGAGATTCAAACATGGCCGAAAGATGTTTTCAAGGTGAGAGAGATTGCGAAAAATTTACAAGACAAACGAGATGGATAAACCAAGGAAATGCCATGGCGTTGAAGAGTTTCTGGGGAAAACAAAGACAAAAGGACAAAAGAAGCGGAGGAGGGTTGACATTGAAACCGATAGACTTGATGGGTTCTCCGCCGAGGAATTAATGGAGTTTCTTGGCCGCTCTCTCGAAAACTGGGCAAGGGCAGCTGATAGAGGGTTCATCTCAAACGAAGATTTATTCTAAGAAGTTGCTTCTCGTTTTAGGTTTCAATCTAGAATTAATTCGATGAAATGTAATTAAAATTTAATTGAATTTATTAAAATAAGTGTTCCAAAAAATAATGTAATATATTTTTATTTTTAGAAAAAAACAGATTAATAATTTTAATATTTGTATGAGATAACAAGAATGTCTATAATATTAAATAAAAAGTTATGGGTTACCATTTCATTTTCAAAATTAAAAAAAATCTTTCATCTCTTTCTTATTTTCAAAAATTCTCTAAATGGTTTAAATAATTATCAAAATTCGTCAAAAAATATCTCAAAATCTTGAATCACATCATACTCATCATCATGTGGTAGATGAGTATCACATGGTGTCATCGGAAAAATTATGTATTTTTAATCAAATTCATCGTTAGTTTTCCATCTCTATATATAAAATTTTCATCTTTAACCAATTTTCTGAATTTTTCCTATTTACACACGGTGTATCATGGTGTGGCTCAATTTCGTGTCATCCAGCATTGTGCGATGAACACGTTGTACACAGGCACGCATTGTATCATGTTCACACGTTATACCATATACACACATTGAACCACACTCACACGTTGTACCACACTAACACATTGTACCACACACGTTGAACCACATTTACACGTTGTACCACATACGTTCTACCACATGAACACGTTGTACTACATATGTTCTACCGCAATCACACGTTGTACCACACGCGTTATAATACACTGACACGTTGTACAAGCACGTTGTACCACAGACACATATTATACTACACTCACACTTTGTACAAGAACGCCATACCACACACGTGCAAGTTTCTTAAGGCTTGTTATTTGTTACATACTAAATATTTCTTTTCTTTTTCTCTTGTTTGACAGTGCAAACAAATGGATCCAAGAGGATTCTATATCCAATCCAACAAGTTTTTGCAATCTTGTAAAATTGCGACGAAGTGCTCTGTGTTCAAGACCATACACTAGTGCAAGAAGCACTACAAGAAAATTATCATTTCTGGATGGATTTTACGGACTGAAAGAGCCGTCCCTAAATTTAGGGACGGATTAGGGATGTCTTAAGGACGGAAAAATAAATCTGTCCGCAAATTTGCAGACCGCATTGTAGTCCCTAAGTTTTCCGTGATTGCAGACGGATTTGAGACCACATTCAAGGGCGCCCGCAATTTGCGGATGGATTCAGCATCCGTCCGTAAATTTACAGACGACTTAGCCATCCTTACGTGCGTCCGCAAATTTTGGGACATATTCGGGATGATTCGTCAGGAAATATTTGTCTTAATCTGTAATCCGTCCTTAATCGGTCCAGAAATTTTCTATTTAATCTCTCCTCCTTTCATCCGTTTCTCACACACAATTCTCATATATTTCTCTACATATCTTGTTATCGAATATTTTTGTTCCTAGACAACGGATGTATAGAAGAATTGATCTGGAAACTCAAGGTGTATCGAAAGAGTTTATAGAAGACGTTACACAGTTTATGACGATGGCGATAAATTAACAAGTTTATAGATAAAATGGTAAGTTGGTTTGTCCATGCGTCTAATGCAAAAATGAAAAATTCATTAATGAGAGAACCGTTTGGAATCATCTCTATTTAAGATGGTTTACTCCAAATTATTTTATTTGGTCATCTCGTGGAGAGAATTTTGCACCACGACCTAGTAATGTTGTGGAAAATTTTTGTAGGGGTATAGTACATCATGAAGTGTCTGACACTTTTCAAGATGTAGAAATGAACCCTTATGTAGAAATGATGCAAAATGTATTCGTTGAAAGAAACAAAGATGAAAATATTGAAGAAGATTCGAATGAAGAAGCGAAAAGTTTTTTTGAAATGTTAGAAAATGTTATTTTATGATGTTTGTAGAAGTGGTCTTTCAAGGTTGTCTATATCTGCACGGTTGATGAATTTGATGATTGAAAATAATCTTGTTGCGAATCGCATGGATTCTATATCGCAATTAGTAAGAGATTATTTGCCCGAAGATAATAGTGCAGTTGAGTCATATTATGAAACAAAGAAGATGATGAGATCATTGGGTTTATTGCCAAATCAAAAGATTGAGGTTTGCCAAGACAATTGTATGATTTTTTTCGAAAGAAACTTTGGATTTAAGCAATTGTCGATTTTGTGGAAAAGATTGATTTTATTTGACAAGGAATGGAATATCAGTTCTGTTTCGTCATATGTGGTATTTACCAATTGCAGACAGGATAAAAACATTGTATCAATCAGAGAAGACCGCAAGCGACATGAGATGGCATGTTGAACATTCAAGTCCTGACGGAGAAATGTGTCATCCCTCAGATGGTGAGGCGTGAAAACACTTTAACAAGGTATATCCTGATTTTACAGTTGAGAGTCGAAACGTTTATTTAGGCCTTTGCACTGATGGTTTTAATCCATTCGGGATGTCTGGGAGAAATTATTCGTTGTGGACAGTTATTATGACACCGTATAATTTACCACCAGATATATGCATGAAGCGTGAGTTTTTGTTCTTAACAATATTGATTCACGGGCCTAATCATCCGAAAAGAAGTTTGGATATATTTCTTCAACCACTGATTGAAGAATTGAAAGAATTGTGGAAGGGAGTTCCAGCGTACGATATTTCGAGATGATAGAATTTTATAGTACGAGATGCTCTTATGTGGACAGATAGTTATTTTCCAGCTTATGGTATGCTATCTGGATGGACAACGCATGGTCGATTAGCTTGTTCATATTGCATGGGGGAAACAGATGATTTTCAATTGAAATATGGACGAAAGAGGAGTTGGTTTGATTGTCATCGTTTTTTTCTTCCTCCTGATGATACATTACGATGCAATAAGAGGAATTTCAAAAGAATATAGTTGTGCGGAAATATCCTCCTCCAGTTTTGACCAACGAAAAGATATTTTATGAACGATTTCTTGCTTTGGGTATTCCTAGGAGTATAGCGGAGGGAACAATCATCCGAGAATTGATGGTTATGGAATTACCCATAATGGTACATGAAGAACATATTTTGGGATTTGCCGTATTGGAAAAATCTGAAGCTTCGCCACAATCTTGATGTCATGCACATAGAGAAATTTTTTTCGATAATATCATCAATACGTTAGTGAATGTCACAGGAAAAAGAAGGATAACATTAAATCACAGAAAGATCTAGAAGAGTGTTGCTCACGGAAGAAGTCACATATAAATGAAGACGGTAAAGCTCCAGTTCCGATATTCAGATTGTCGAATGATGAGAAATTAAAATTGTTGAAATGGTTGAAGGAAGACGTGAAATTTCCTGATGGTTATGCATCTAACATCGGAAAGTGCGTCGATATTCATGTAGGAAAGTTATTAATGATGAAAAGTCACGATTGTCATGTATTCATGCAAAGACTACTCCTTATATGTTTTTTCTGAATTAATGGACAAACATGCACACGAAACAATTGGAGGTATCATTGATTATTTTATTTATATACTATAACTGGTGATTAATAATTTACAGTTATTAAACTAATTAATACTTGAATTTTCGGTATTGGCATATTTTTTCGAGATTTATGTGCGAGAAACTTAAGTGTAGATGTGGTTTGTAGACTTAAAAGTAACATAGTTACTATACTATGTAAGTTAAAGAAGATTTTTCCATTATCATTCTTCGATGTTATGGAGCATCTGACAGTTCATCTACCATACGAGCAATTTATGTTCTATCTGAAGAAAAATGCCAAACAAAAAGCTCTTCCAGAGGGTTCAATTGTGGAACAATACGTGAATGAGGAGATATCGATCTTAACTTCTTACTACTTCGAGCCACATGTTCAAACGCTAAGTAGAAATCTAGACAGATATTTTGATGGTGGTGTGGTATTTTCATATCCAGTACCAGATGTTCCAGATATCTTTTGCAGAGTTGGTCAAACAGCTGGTAAGGCGAAAGATCTATAGCTATCACAACGAGATCTACACATCGCACATACGTATGTTTTACTCAACTGTGAATATCTACGCCCTTTTGAAAAGTAACATCCTATAAATATGGATTCAATTGCATATGCATATTTTATTTATAATATTAATAGAATTTTTCTGACATTTTTCAAGATGTTTGATGATGTATTGAAGAATACATATATAAATATTGATGATTCTCAACTCCAGGAACTTAAAGAAATAGATTTCTCCACATGGATAAGACATTGTGTAAGTAAATGATAGATTAGTATTAACAAATTACTTTTATATATAATACGCTTTACCGATGATTGTTTCATTTGTAATGCAGATTGAGATTGACAATCACTCGTTATGGCTACACGATCTTGTTAAAGGACCGATTGTTAAAGTTACAAGTTGGCCAATGTATTTTATACGTTGTTACAACTTTCATACTTACGAGCACGGATAATTGAAGTCAACTATGAACTATGGTGTATGTATGAAAGGTGAAAGCTATTGTGAATCGACTGACAAACCACATTTCTATGGGATTTTGAAAGATATTTTGCAATTTGAATATCTAGTTATCATTACTAATCCAAAAAATTTCTTATCGATACCACATATGATATTTTAGAATATATTGATTTATATTTGCCATTTTTTGTAGGTTACGCCGGTCTAAGAGTGATATTATTCCGATGTGATTGGTTCGATCAATTAAACGGTCATAGAATAAGAATAAACAAATTAGGCATTGTAGAAGTTAACTCTACTCGAAGATATGAAAAATATGAGCCTTTTATTCTTGCATCTCAAGCCGATCAAGTTTGTTACGTTTCCTATCCACATATGAGACGTTATTCAGGTTGGCGTTTCATAATGAAGATACTTCCAAAGGGTAAATTTATCGACAACACAGAAGAATAATGATTGGCCTTGGAACAACAAACCACTAAGATTGTTGCTCTTGATAAAGTTATTGTTGAAGCATTGGCACATGTTGAAGTCGAAGAAATTGAAGATGAAGAGATAGAAGGAAACGATGAAGATGAAGAATTTGAATCAAATTCGGAAACACAAGAGATAGAAGGAAAAATTATGTGACTCTGAAGATTATTAATTTTAACATGTTTTCTGATGTTTAAAATAATTAAAAGAATTGTTATTTTTAACTTTATATTGAATCAACGAAATATATATATATATATATAAGTTTTTATGAATTGTTCCCGTTCCGTCCCTCGATCGTTTCTCGTCCCTCGGCCAATTTTTGTCACTCGGTCAATTTCTGTCCCTCGGTGGGTTCCCGTCCCTCGATTGATTTCTGTCTCTCGGTCGGTTCCTGTCACTCGGTTGATTCCTGTCCCTCGGTCCAATTCCGTCTCCCGATCGATTTTCGTCCCTAGGTCGATTATCGTCCCTCAATTGATTCACGTCCCTTGGTCGGTTCCCGTCCCTCGAGTTATGAACGGATTACGGACGGTCGCGGATTGCAGACGTCATTGGGACGAGGCCCTTGTTTCGTTTGTAAGTTACGGACGGGACGCGAAGACCGTCTATAAGTTACGGACGGGACGCGACGTCCGTCCGTAAGCCGTTTGTAAGTTATGGACGGGACGCGACATCTGTCTGCAATGGCGGACGATATCGGGATGCGTCTATTGTTCGTACGCGATTTCGGACGGTTTGCGGACGGTCTTCGCGACTCCGTCCGTAAATCTTAATAAATTTCTCGGCAAAGGCATCGTTTCCCTTGCCTCGTCCAGCCGAAACTTTGCCCAAGCACTGAAAACTTTCGCCCAGCCGCCGTCACCCCACCGAAAACTTTCGCCCAACCGCCGCTTTGTCTAGTCTCCGCCTCTTCCAGTCGTCGTCTGTCGATTCTCTCCGAGGTAAGGGTTCCAGCCGTCCGTTCAATTTTGTTTTATGTTTCAATCTCGCTTTCAAGCTGTTCGTTTCATGTGTAATTTCAGTCGTCCCTGTGTTCCGGTCGTCCGTCAGTTCAGCCGCCGTCAGTTCTGTCGTTCGTTTAGGTTTCATTTCGGCCATTTCATTTCGTTTCATGTGGAAAACAAACCATGTTTTTGCCTAAATGAACATGTTTATAAGTGTACAACTTATTAGGTAATTTGTATCGAAATAAATGTCGATTCTGATTTATGTTTATGGTGGATGAATAGGTATGTAGGTAAGGTGTTCGTGAAATGTCGAAGAAACGTATATTAAGTTACAACTAAATTATATGATTAATGGTGGATATATTATGTCTAAAACATATATTAAGTTATGCCTAAATTATATGAGTTATGGTTATAATTTAGATATGTATTAAGTTTTATGAGTTTGAGTTATGATAATAATCTAGTATTAAGTTATTTAAATTATATGAGTTATGGTTATAATCTAATATATTTCATTTAAAAAACATATATTAGGTTATATGTTTTTTAAAATTAAAAAACACATATATTAAATTATATGTGATTTTGAAATTATATTGCAATTAATTAATGGTTAATTAGAAATTAAAATTTTAAAAATAAACATTGAATTAAAACTTTTTATAATATTTTAATTTATAATTTTAGTATGTAGCGTCACGTTGGAAGAGACGGTAACACCGAAAACCGTTCAACATCTGAGGAAAGTTCCAATGGCCTATCTCTTCCACAATTCCAGAGACAACCAGATACGGTATTTTCGGATTTTATGAATCCGAATTTATTTCCGAACACTGGATCAGCACAATATATGTCTTCAGCAGATGCCACCACCGGTCGAGCCAATGATGCATCACGAGCCTCCGATGCATCAAAAACCAACGGTGGAAGAACTTTTAGCGATGGATGAGGAAAGACATAAACTTCCTCGTATAGATCCAACTCGTGCATACGACGCACTTTGGTACATAAGTTAAATTTAACTTTGTAACTACTTAATTAAGCAAGTTTTAAATCACGATTGACATTTTCTTAGTAGTAAATCATAAGTTTTAAATTTGTTTTAGACGAAAGAGAAGGGATCTGAACCGTCGTACGTGGAATTGTTGGTACGTACACACAAGAAGAAATCCGACAGTTCGTGAGTAGATGCCAAGGTGAAACATATTTACGACAATGTTCTAAACATGGTATCGGAACGCGTGTCCCAAATCCCGCCGAGTGAAGATGGGACGCAACCTAATCTAACTCAAGAAGAATACAACGCGATATGTATTTCGAGGTAATTAATTATAATTTTACAAAAAAAATTATTGATAATTTAAATTTAATTTCAATATTTTTTACAACACGTAACACCGTACAAAGGTCGTTTATTTGATCTTGGAGGAATGGCATCAAAACATGCGAGTTCCTCCAAAGGCAAGAAAAAAGTCGCGACTGTGGAACTTCGAAACACAATCTCAAAGATGCAAGAACAATTAGTACAACAAAGTTCATTGTTTAACGCTCTAGAAAAGGAAGTTGAACGATCAAGAAGGGAATGTCAACAATGGCTTAGGATGATGAAGGAACACATGCCCAATATCAATTGGGATACGACAAAAAACAATGATTCTGACGACGACAATGATAATTCCCAATTACCACCAACAAGCTTGTAAATACATAGTATTATTAATGTATAAACACTAATTAATTAATATCAATCTAAAATTTTAAATTTAAATTTTTATTCTTTTTAAAAAAAAATTGTGGACGGAAATAGTGTCGTACGCAAACTTTAAGGACGGAATTTTGCGGACGGGACGCGACCCGTCCCAAAATTTCAAGTTGTTTTTTGTCCTTAATTGTGTCGGGTTTCGCTTCGATTTTCGGACGGTCTTGTAGTCCAAAATTACGGACGGTTTGCGGACTATTTTTTTCTGTTTGTATTTGTGGACGAATTACGGACGGATATGTTTTTACGACGCGCGTTTGCAGACAGATTTATCAGTCTGAAATTATTAAATTTCTTGTAATGAAGCCTTGCACCCTGAAGAATTGGAATGGTTCGTGCAACATTCTCAATTCAAGCATTTATTTCATATGGAGATAATGAGAGCAAAATAAAACCGTTAGGTTGTGGACGTTGTTTCTCCCCTCTACAACGATGATGAAGACAAACGAAATTTGGTTTGTGCTAAATGGTGTGCCTATTTGATATTCGCCGATAGAGCACGAAGTGATAACTAGACTCAATTGTCACAAATATCCACCACAATGGCCAAGTTTTGGTGTCAATGGGTTCAAGGATAAGTATTGGCCAAACCAAAAGTCAATCACCATAAGAAACGTGAAGAACAAGATGTTTTCATTGTCTAGATACATTTTAGATACGTTCATTGGAGGAAAGGATAAATTCAATGGTCTCATCGATAATTTTTTGGTGCAAATTATCGATGACCTGGAAGCTTGCACCAACTTTCCATGGGGAAGATTCACGTTTTCTAAGGTTCTTCGTGAGATTAAGCACATGCTCTACAATTTTCAAGGCAAAATGAAGAAATTATGGACATTTATCGTGTTTATTTTGCCATTAGAGGTAAGTGTTGAATTCGTTTAATTTAATTAGTTGTACTCCTTTGATTAGTTTAATTATTTGTGTCTAAATTTGTTAACAGATATATATATATATATATATATATATATATGAGTGTTCTCATAACGGGGCAGAAGTTACGAAAACTCAGGGAGAATGCTGAATTTTCCGAATCGCCAACGATGAGCAAGTTGAAGTACAAACCTGCGAAAATATGCATGGATACGGCTTGCATGATGTGAATGAAGAAATTGGGGATACAAAGGTTAGTCTACTGGTTATCAATTTCTAACAACATTGGCGGTACAATGTGTACAACATTGTGGTACAATGTGTACGAGGTGTGGTACAACGTGTGTGATACAAATTCTATGAGGTGTGGTACAACGTGTGTGATACAAAGTGTACAAGGTGTGGTACAACGTGTGTGGTACCATAGTGTTGTACCATTGGCACACATCGTACCACTCACATTGTACCACAGACATTGTAACACACTCACATGTTGGTCAGCAATGTTTTTTTACAGTCATACATTGTACCACATACACACGTTGTAACAAAATCATACTTGTACCACATGCACACGTTGTTACCACGCCTTGTACATATTGTATGGACGAAAGACGAGTTGGTTTGATTTTCATCGTCGTCTTTTTCCTCCTGATGATACACTACGACGCAACAAGAGAAATTTCAAAAGGAATATTGTTTTGCGGGAATCTCCTCCTCCAGTTTTGACTGGCGAAGAGATATTATATGAACGACTTCTTGCTTTGGGTATTCTTAGGAGAATAGATTGCGAAAGAAACAATCATCCGAGAATTGATGGTTACGGAATTATCCATAATTGGTACAAGAAGAGCATATTTTGGGATGTGCCGTATTGGAAAATTCTGAAGCTTTGCCACAATCTTGATGTCATGCACATAGAGAAAATTTTTTCGATAATATCATCAATACGGTAATGAATGTCATAGGAAAAACGAAGGATAACATTAAATCACGGAAGGATCTCGCAGAGTATTGCTCACTGAAGGAGTTACATATAAGTAAAGATGGTAAAGCTCCAATTCTGATATTCAGATTGTCGAATGAGGAAAAAATATAAATTGTTGAATTGGTTGAAGGAAGACATGAAATTTCCTGATCGTTATGCATCTAACATCGGAAGGTGCGTCGATATTCATGGAGGAAAGTTATCAGGGATGAAAAGTCACATGATGCGTTATCAGAGTTAAATAAAATAACCTAAACTACCCGCAAGTGCACGGCACGTGTGTAGTATTTTAGGTGTCGATCCCACAGAGACTACGCAACACTATCTAAACTCGAACTAGGAATCAAACTTGCTAACGAAAGGATATGGATGAAGAATGAAATACTGAAAGTAAATAAACTACTTGGGTTCTAACGATAAGACAAACGTCCTAGGAATCCGGTTTCACCACAAGACTACCGAAACCGACGATCAATCTATCTATCATGCAATCCCAGTTAAAGCTATCTAAGGCAGACGATCCTAACATGATATCTACCCTCTCTCAAGGCATAGACACGTGATCTAGACAAGCTGCCCCCTACTTT
>CM071869.1:5694525-5720590 GCA_036759665.1 Gynandropsis gynandra
TGCAGTTGAGTCATATTATGAAACAAAGAAGATGATGAGATCATTGGGTTTATTGCCATATCAAAAGATTGAGGTTTGCCAAGACAATTGTATGATTTTTTTCGAAAGAAACTTCGGATTTGATCAATTGTCAATTTTGTGAAAAAGATTGATTTTATTTGACAAGGAATGGAAAATCGGTTTCGTTTCGTCGTATGTGGTATTTACCAATTACAGACAGGATAAAAAGATTGTATCAATCAGAGAAAACCGCAAGCGACATGAGATGGCATGCTGAACATTCAAGTCCTGACGGAGAAATGTGTCATCCCTCAGATGGTGAGGCGTGAAAACCCTTTAACAAGGCATATCCTGATTTTACAGTTGAGAGTCGAAACGTTTATTTAGGCCTTTGCACTGATGGTTTTAATCCATTCGGGATCTCTAGGAGAAATTATTCGTTGTGGACAGTTATTATGACACCGTATAATTTACCAACAGATATATGCATGAAGCGTGAGTTTTTGTTCTTAACAATATTGATTCATGGGCCTAATCATTTGAAAAGAAGTTTGGATATATTTCTTCAACCACTGATTGAAGAATTGAAAGAATTGTGGAAGGGAGTTCCAACGTACGATGTTTTGAGATGATAGAATTTTATAGTACGAGATGCTCTTATGTGGACATATAGTTATTTTCCAGCTTATGGTATGCTATCTGGATGGACAACGCATGGTCGATTGGCTTGTCCATATTACATAGGGGAAACAGATGATTTTCAATTGAAATATGGACAAAAGAGGAGTTGGTTTGATTGTCATTGCCGTTTTCTTCCTCCTAATGATACATTACGATGCAACAAGAGGAATTTCAAAAGGAATATAGTTGTGCGGAAATATCCTCCTCCAGTTTTGACCAACGAAAAGATATTTTATGAACGATTTCTTGCTTTGGGTATTCCTAGGAGTATAGCTTTTCGATGATATCATCAATACGTTAGTGAATGTCACAGGAAAAAGAAGGATAACATTAAATCACAGAAAGATCTAGAAGAGTGTTGCTCAAGGAAGAAGTCACATACAAATGAAGACGGTAAAGCTCCAGTTCCGATATTCAGATTGTCGAATGATGAGAAATTAAAATGGTTGAAATGGTTGAAGGAAGACATGAAATTTCCTGATGGTTATGCATCTAACATCGGAAGGTGCGTCGATATTCATGTAGGAAAGTTATTAATGATGAAAAGTCACGATTGTCATGTATTCATGCAAAGACTACTCCTTATATGTTTTTCTGAATTAATGGACAACCATGCACATGAAACAATTGGAGGTATCATTGATTATTTTATTTATATAGTATAACTGGTGATTAATAATTTACAGTTATTACACTAATTAATACTTGAATTTTTAGGTATTGGCATATTTTTTTCGAGATTTATGTGCGAGAAACTTAAGTGTAGATGTGGTATGTAGACTTAAAAGTAACATAGTTACTATACTATGTAACTTAAAGAAGATTTTTCCATTATCATTCTTCGATGTTATGGAGCATCTGACAGTTCATCTACCATACGAGCAATTTATATTCTATCTGAAGAAAAATGCCAAACAAAAAGCTCTTCCAGAGGGTTCAATTGTGGAACAATACGTGAATGAGGAGATATCGATCTTAACGTCTTACTACTTCGAGCCACATGTTCAAACGCGAAGTAGAAATGCAGACAGATTTTTTGATGGTGGTGTGACATTTTCATATCCAGTACCAGATGTTCCAGATATCTTTTGCAGAGTTGGTCAAACAGCTGGTAAGGCGAAAGATCTATAGCTATCACAACGAGATCTACACATCGCACATACGTATGTTTTACTCAACTGTGAATATCTACGCCCTTTTGAAAAGTAACATCCTATAAACATGGACTCAATTGCGTATGCATATTTTATTTATAATATTAATAGAATTTTTCTGACATTTTCCAAGATGTTTGATGATGTATTGAAGAATACATATATAAATATTGATGATTCTCAACTCCAAGAACTTAAAGAAATAGATTTCTCCACATGGATAAGACAATGTGTAAGTAAATGATAGATTAGTATTAACAAATTACTTTTATATATAATACGCTTTATCGATGATTGTTTCATTTGTAATGCAGATTGAGATTGACAATCACTCGTTATGGCTACACGATCTTGTTAAAGGACCAATTGTAAAAGTTACAAGTTGGCCAATGTATTTTAGACGTTGTTACAACTTTCATACTTACGAGCACGGATAATTGAAGTCAACTATGAACTATGGTGTATGTATGAAAGGTGAAAGCTATTGTGAATCGACTGACAAACCACATTTCTATGGGATTTTGAAAGATATTTTGAAATTTGAATATCTAGTTATCATTACTAATCCAAAAATTTCCTTATCGATACCACATATGATATTTTAGAATATATTGATTTATATTTGCCATTTTTTGTAGGTTACGTCGGTCTAAGAGTGATATTATTCCGATGTGATTGGTTCGATCAATTAAACGGTCATAGAATAAGAATAAACAAATTAGGCATTGTAGAAGTTAACTCTACTCGAAGATATGCAAAATATGAGCCTTTTATTCTTGCATCTCAAGCCGATCAAGTTTGTTACGTTTCCTATCCACATATGAGACGTTATTCAGGTTGGCGTTTCATAATGAAGATACTTCCAAAGGGTAAATTTATCGACAACACAGAAGAATAATGATTGGCCTTGGAACAACAAACCAGTAAGATTGTTGCTCTTGATAAAGTTATTGTTGAAGCATTGGCACATGTTGAAGTCGAAGAAATTGAAGATGAAGAGATAGAAGGAAACGACGAAGATGAAGAATTTGAATCAAATTCGGAAACACAAGAGATAGAAGGAAAAATTATGTGACTCTGAAGATTATTAATTTTAACTTGTTTTCTGATGTTTAAAATAATTAAAAGAATTGTTATTTTTAACTTTATATTGAATCAACGAAATATATATATATATATATATATAAGTTTTTATGAATTGTTCCCGTTCCGTCCCTCGATCGTTTCTCGTCCCTCGGTCAATTTCTGTCCCTCGGTCAATTTCTGTCCCTCGGTGGGTTCCCGTCCCTCGATCGATTTCTGTCTCTCGGTCGGTTCCTGTCACTCGGTCGATTCCTGTCCCTCGGTCCATTTCCGTCTCTCGATCGATTTTCGTCCCTAGGTCGATTATCGTCCCTCAATTGATTCACGTCCCTTGGTCGGTTCATGTCCCTCGAGTTATGAACGGATTACGGATGGTCGCGGATTGCAGACGGCATTGGGACAGGGCCCTTGTTTCGTTTGTAAGTTACGGACGGGACGCGAAGACCGTCTATAAGTTACGGACGGGACGCGACGTCCGTCCGCAAGCCGTTTGTAAGTTATGGACGGGATGCGACATCTGTCTACAATGGCGGACGATATCGGGATGCATCTATTGTTCGTACGCAATTTTGGTTATGGACGGGATGCGACATCTGTCTACAATGGCGGACGATATCGGGATGCATCTATTGTTCGTACGCAATTTTGGACGATTTGCGGACGGTCTTCGCGACTCCATCCGTAAATCTTAATAAATTTCTCGTCAAAGGCATCGTTTCCCTTGCCTCGTCCAGCCGAAACTTTTCCCAAGCACTGAAAACTTTCGCCCAGCCGCCGTCACCCCACCGAAAACTTTCGCCCAACCGCCGCTTTGTCTAGTCTCCGCCTCTTCCAGTCCTCGTCTGTCGATTCTCTCCGAGGTAAGGGTTCCACCGGTCCGTTCAATTTTGTTTTATGTTTCAATCTGCTTTCAATTCGTTCGTTTCATGTGTAATTTCAGTCGTCCCTGTGTTCCGGTCGTCCGTCAGTTCAGCCGCCGTCAGTTCTGTCGTTCGTTTAGGTTTCATTTCGGCCATTTCATTTCGTTTCATGTGGAAAACAAACCATGTTTTTGCCTAAATGAACATGTTTATAAGTGTACAACTTATTAGGTAATTTGTATCGAAATAAATGTCGATTCTGATTTATGTTTATGGTGGATGAATAGGTATGTAGGTAAGGTGTTCGTGAAATGTCGAAGAAACGTATATTAAGTTACAACTAAATTATATGATTAATGGTGGATATATTATGTCTAAAACATATATTAAGTTATGCCTAAGTTATATGAGTTATGGTTATAATTTAGATATGTATTAAGTTTTATGAGTTATGAGTTATGATAATAATCTAGTATTAAGTTATTTAAATTATATGAGTTATGGTTATAATCTGATATATTTCATTTAAAAAACATATATTAGGTTATATGTTTTTTAAAATTAAAAAACACATATATTAAATTTTATGTGTTTTTGAAATTATATTGCAATTAATTAATGGTTAATTAGAAATTAAAATTTTAAAAATAAACATTGAATTAAAAATTTTTATAATATTTTAATTTACAATTTTAGTATGTAGCGCCACGTTGGAAGAGACGGTAACACCAGAAACCGTTCAACATCTAAGGAAAGTGCCAATGACCTATCTCTTCCACAATTCCAGAGACAGTCGGATACGATATTTTTCGGATTTTATGAATCCGAATTTATTTCCGAACACTGGATCAGCACAATATATGTCGTATCCCTTTTCAGCAGATGCCACCACCGGTCGAGCCAATGATGCATCACGAGCCTCTTATGCATCAACAACAAACGGTGGAAGAACTTTTAGCGATGGATGAGGAAAGACATAAACTTCCCCGTATAGATCCAACTCGTGCATACGACGCACTTTGGTACATAAGTTAAATTTAACTTTGTTACTACTTAATTAATCAAGTTTTAAATTACCTTTAATTTTGTTTTATAGGTTTGGTTTCAAACATCTTAATCGTCATGTAACAAAGACGATAAAAGCTGATTATGATCGTTCATATTATAATTGGACGCGAATCGATCCCGATATGAAGGAACGTTGGTGGAAAGCTTTCATGGTACGTTTTTGTTAATATTCATTTCACTCAAAATTTATTAAAATAATATTTAAATAAATAATTATTTCATTATTTTCATCAAACATTTTATTGGAATCTTGCAATAACCGGTCTAGTAAAGTTCGAATTTGAACGAATTGTGGGAAAACGACTCAAATCTCTCGCATACGAATTGAAAAGGGATCGGGAGATAAAGGGCAAACCTGTTTGGATGCTCGATAATTTCTAGGAACAGATGTGTGCCTATTGGGATGATCTTAGCTTTAAAGAGAAAAGTCGGCGCGCCAGTCAATCCCGTCGTTCCGATAGAGCAGGATATGGGATAAGTGCACATACTGTTGGTTATTGCTCCTTCGCTGAGGTTTACGAAGATTTGGTAAGATTTTAAATTTTTTAAAGTTTT
Source organism: Gynandropsis gynandra (assembly GCA_036759665.1). NCBI lineage: Eukaryota > Viridiplantae > Streptophyta > Magnoliopsida > Brassicales > Cleomaceae > Gynandropsis > Gynandropsis gynandra. The sequence goes on from CM071869.1 coordinate 5,699,927, forward strand.
AATATGATTGACATTTTCTTAGTAGTAAAACATAAATTTTAAATTTGTTTTAGGCGAAAGCGAAGGGATCTGAACCGTCGTACGTGAAATTGTTGGAACGTACACACAAGAAGAAATCCGACAGTTCGTGAGTAGATGCCAAGGCGAAACATATTTACGACAATGTTCTAAACATGACATCAGAACGTGTGTCCCAAATCCCGCCGAGAGAAGATGGGACGCAACCTAATCTAACTCAAGAAGAATACAACGATATATGTATTTCGAGGTAATTAATTATAATTTTACAAAAAAAAAAATTATTGATAATTTAAATTTAATTTCAATATTTTTTTACAACACGTAACACCGTACAAAGGTCGTTTATTTGATCTTGGAGGAATGGCATCAAAACATGCGAGTTCCTCCAAAGGCAAGAAAAAAGTCGCGACTGTGGAACTTCGAAACACAATCTCAAAGATGCAAGAACAATTAGTACAACAAAGTTCATTGTTTAACGCTCTAGAAAAGGAAGTTGAACGATCAAGAAGGGAATGTCAACAATGGCTTAGGATGATGAAGGAACACATGCCCAATATCAATTGGGATACGACGAAAAACAATGATTCTGACGACGAGAACGATAATTTCCAATTACCACCAACAAGCTTGTAAACACATAGTGTTATTAATGTATAAGCACTAATTAATTAATATCAATCTAAAATTTTAAATTTAAATTTTTATTCTTTTTTAAAAAATTTGCGGACGGGAACAGTGTCGAACGCAAACTTTAAGGACGGAATTTTGCGGACGGGACGCGACCCGTCCCAAAATTTCAAGTTGTTTTTCGTCCTTAATTGTGTCGGGTTTCGCGTCGATTTTCGGACGGTCTTGTAGTCCAAAATTACGGACGATTTGCGGACTATTTTTTCCGTTTGTATTTGTGGACGAATTATGAACGGATATGTTTTTACGACGCGCGTTTGCGGACAGATTTATCAGTTTGGAATTATTAAATTTCTTGTAGTGAAGCCTTGCACCCTGAAGAATTGGAATGGTTCGTGCAACATTCTCAATTCAAGCATTTATTTCATATGGAGATGATGAGAGCAAAATAAAACCGTTAGGTTGTTGACGCTGTTTCTCCCCTCTACAACGATGATGAAGACAAACAAAATTTGGTTTGTGCTAAATGGTGTGCCTATTTGATATTCGTCGATAGAGCACGAAGTGATAACTGGACTCAATTGTCACGAATATCCACCACAATGGCCAAGTTTTAGTGTCAATGGGTTCAAGGATAAGTATTATCCAAACCAAAAGTCAATCACCATAAGCAACGTGAAGAACAAGATGTTTTCATTGTCTAGATATATGGGAGCATTCTCATTACGGGGCAGAAGTTCCGAAAACCAAGGGAGAATGTTGAATTCTCCAAATGTCCAAGGATGTGCAAGTCGAAGTACAAACCTAAAAATATGCATGGATACGACTTGCATGATGTGAATGAAGAAATTGGGGATACAAAGGTTAGTCTACTGGTTATCAATTTCTAACAACATTGGTGGTACAATGTGTACGAGGTGTGGTGCAACGTGTGTGATACAAATTCTATGAGGTGTGGTACAACGTGTGTGATACAAAGTGTACAAGGTGTGGTACAACGTGTGTGGTACCATAGTGTTGTACCATTGGCACACATCGTACCACTCACGTTGTACCACAGACATTGTATCACACTCACATGTTGGACCGCAACATTGTTTTACAGTCATACATTGTACCACATACACACGTTGTACCAAAATCACACTTGTACCACATGCACACGTTGTTACCACGCCTTGTACACGTTGTACCACATGCACATGTTATATCACACCTTGTACATGTTGTACTTGTAGAGAAATTGAGGGAAATTGAGAGGAAAACACGCAGCAGAAACACAGAGTTTTTCTCGGTTTTCCCTTTGGTGAGATCTAATTTGGAGACAGATTAGATTAGTGTTTATTAGCACATATCTTAGGGTAACATAAAGCTCAGATCTGGGAGTCACTACAAGAAAAATAGGATTTCAGGACTGCATTTGCGGACTGAGTCAATCGTCCCTAAATTTAGGGACGGACTAGGGACGATTTAAGGACGGAATAATAAATTCGTCCGCAAATTTGCAGATAGCAGAGTAGTCCCTAAGTCGTCCGTAATTCGGGACGGATTCGAGAACACTTTCATGGGCATCCGCAATTTGCGGACCGATTTACCACCCGTCCGCAATTTGCGGAGGGCTGAGCAATCCGTCCGCAAATTGCAGACGGTTTGGGGACGACGTAGTCGTCCATCCGGAAATCGCGGACGGATTCAAAACCCGTCCGCAATTTCTGGAGGTATTCGGGACGGATCGTCGGGAAATAATTATCTCAGTCCACAATTCGTCCAGAATCGGTCTTAAAATTTTCTATTTAATCTCTCCTCTTCTACTCGTTTCTCAAACACAAATCTCATATATTTCTCTTCATATCTTGTTATCGTTTCTGATTTAATGGCATTGTCGTCGAGATCGAATATTTTTGTTTCGAGACAGTGGATGTATAGAAGAATTTATCCGAAAACTCAAAGTGTATCGAAGGAGTTTGTAGAAGGCCTTACACAGTTTATGACGGTGGCGACAAATCAACAAGTTTATAGAGAAAACGGTAAGTTGGTTTGTCCATGCGTAAAATGAATAAATGAAAAATTCGTTAATGAGAAAATTGTTTGAATCATCTCTATGTAAGAGGGTTTACTCCAAATTATTTTATTTGGTTATCTCATGGAGAGAATTTTGCACCATGACCTAGTAATGTTGTGGAAAATTTTAGTAGGGGTATCGTAAATCATGAAGTGTCTCAGACTTTTCAAGATGTAGAAAACCCTTATGTAGAAATGGTGCAAAATGCATTCGTCGAAAGAAAAGAATATGAAAATATTGAAGAAGATCTGAATGAAGAAGCAAAAACGTGTTTTGAAATGTTAGAAAGTGCTAGGCATACACTTTATGATGGTTGTAGAAGTGGTCTGTCACGGTTGTCTTTATCTGCACGGTTGATGAATTTGAAGACATAAAATAATATCTCTCAGAAATTGCATGGATTCTATATCGCAATTAGTAAGAGATTATTTGCCCGAAGATAATAATGCAGTCGAGTCATATTATGAAACAAAGAAGATGATTAGATCATTGGGTTTATTGTCGTACCAAAAGATTGATGTTTGCCAAGACAACTGTATGGTTTTCCGGATTTGGTCAATTGTCGATTTTGTGGAAAAGATCGATTTTATTTGACAAGAAATGGAAAATCGGTTCTGTTTCGTCGTATGTGGTATTTACCAATTACAGACATGATTAAAAGATTGTAATAATCGGAGAAGACCAGAAGCGACATGAGATGGCATGTCGAGCATTCAAGTCCTAATGGAGAAATGTGTCATCCCTCAAATGGTGAGGCGTGGAAACACTTTAACAAGGTATATCCTGATTTTGCAGCTGAGAGTCGAAACGTTTTTTTAGGCCTTTGCACTGATGGTTTTAATCCATTCGGGATGTCTGGGAGAAATTATTCGTTGTGGCTAGTTATTATGACACGTATAATTTACCCCCAGATATGTGCATGAAGCGTGAGTTTTTGTTCTTAACAATATTGATTCTCGGGCCTAATCATCCGAAAGAAGTTTGGATATATTTCTTCAACCACTGATTGAAGAATTGAAAGAATTATGGAAGGGAGTTCCAGCGTACGAAGTTTCGAGACGACAAAATTTTATATTTACGAGGTGCTCTTATGTGGATAATAAGTGATTTTCCAGCTTATGATATGTTATCTGGTGGGAGAACACATGGTCGATTGGCTTGTCCATATTGCATGGAGGAAACAGATGCTTTTCAGTTGAAGTATGGACGAAAGACGAGTTGGTTTGATTGTTATCGTCGTTTTCTTCCTCCTGATGATACACTACGACGCAACAAGAGGAATTTCAAAAGGAATATTGTTGTGCGGAAATCTCCTCCTCCAGTTTTGACTGGCGAAGAGATATTATATGAACGACTTCTTGCTTTGGGTATTCTTAGGAGTATAGATTGCGGAGGAAACAATCATCCGAGAATTGATGGTTACAGAATTATCCATAATTGGTACAAGAAGAGCATATTTTGGGATCTGTCGTATTGGAAAATTCTGAAGCTTTGCCACAATCTTGATGTCATGCACATAGAGAAAATTTTTTCGATAATATCATCAATACGGTAATGAATGTCACAGGAAAAACGAAGGATAACATTAAATCACGGAAGGATCTCGTAGAGTATTACTCACTGAAGGAGTTACATATAAGTGAAGATGGTAAAGCTCCAATTCTGATATTCAGATTGTCTAATGAGGAAAAATATAAATTGTTGAATTGGTTGAAGGAAGACGTGAAAAATTTCCTGATCGTTATGCATCTAATATCGGAAGGTGCGTCGATATTCATGGAGGAAAGTTATCAGGGATGAAAAGTCACGATTGTCATGTATTCAAAGCAATTGGAGGTGTCATGATTTTAATATTTTTCATATTTGGATCTCTCCATTCGGTAAGTAACATGGCATTTCTCTCGAAGAATCCAAGTCGCAATCATCTGTTACGGACCAGACGGAGAGATTCAAACATGGCCGAAAGATGTTTTCAAGGTGAGAGAGATTGCGAAAAATTTACAAGACAAACGAGATGGGTAAACCAAGGAAATGCCTTGGCGTTGAAGAGTTTCTGGGGAAAACAAAGACAAAAGGCCAAAAGAAGCGGAGGAGGGTTGACATTGAACCCGATAGACTTGATGGGTTCTCTGTCGAGGAATTAATGGAGTTTCTTGGCCGCTCTCTCGAAAATTGGGCAAGGGCAACTGACAGAGCGTTCATCTCAAACAAAGATTTATTCTAAGAAGTTGCTTCTCGTTTTAGGTTTCAATCTAAAATGAATTCGATGAAATGTAATTAAAATTTAATTGAATTTATTAAAATAACTGTTCCAAAAAATAATGTAATATATTTTTATTTTTAGAAAAAAAAACAATTTTAATATTTGTCAAATATTACAAAAATATCATTCACGTTTTCTAAGGTTATTCGTGAGATTAAGCACATGCTCTACAATTTTCAAGGCAAAATGAAGAAATTATGGACATTTATCGTGTTTATTTTGCCATTAGAGGTAAGTGTTGAATTCGTTTAATTTAATTAGTTGTACTCCTTTGATTAGTTTAATTATTTGTGTCTAAATTTATTAACAGATATATATATATATATATATATATATGAGAGTGTTCTCATAATGGGGCAGAAGTTACGAAAACCCAGGGAGAATGTTGAATTCTCTGAATCGCCAACGATGTGCAAGTCGAAGTACAAACCTGCGAAAATATGCATGGATACGGCTTGCATGATGTGAATGAAGAAATTGGGGATACAAAGGTTAGTCTACTGGTTATCAATTTTTAACAACATTGGCGGTACAATGTGTACAATATTGTGGTACAATGTGTACGAGGTGTGGTACATCTGACAATTCATCTACCACACGAAGCCGCATTAGGAGGTCCAGTTCAATTTCGTTGGATGTATCCATTCGAGCGATTTATGTTCCACAAAAGCCAAACAAAAAGCTAGTCTAGAGGCTTCAATTGTGGAACAATACGTGAATGACGAGATATCGTTCTTCACTTCTTACTACTTCGAGCCACATGTTCAAACGCGAAGTAGAAATCCAGACAGATGTTTTGATGGTGGTGTGGCATTTTCATATCCAATACCAGATGTTCCAGATATATTTTGTGGAGTTGGTCGAACAACTGGTTAGGCGAAAGAGATATGGCTATCACAACGAGATCTACACATCGCACATACGTATGTTTTACTTAACTGTGAATATCTACGGCCTTTTGAAAGGTAACATCCTATAAATATATAGATTCAATTACGTATGCATATTTTATTTGTAACATTAACATAATGTTTCTGACATTTTTGAGGATGATTGATGATGTATTGAAGAATACATATATGAATATTGATGAATCTCAACTCCAAGAACTTAAAAAAAGAGATTTCTCCACATGGATAATACAATATGTAGGTAAATGATAGATATATATATTATTGTTAAAGGAAGATATTTCTCCACATGGATATGACATTTATATCGATGATTGTTTCATTTAATGCAGATTGAGATTGACAATCACCCGTTATGGCTACGCGATCTTGTTAAAGGACCAACTCTAAAAGTTACGAGTTGGCCAATGTATTTTACACGTGGTTACAACTTTCATACTTACGAGCACGGAAAATTGAAGTCAACTATGAACTATGGTGTTTGTGTGAAAGGTGAAAACTATTGTGAATCGACTGACGAACCATATTTTTATAGGATTTTGAAAGATATTTTGCAATTGGAATATCTAGGAATTAATACTAATAATCCAAAAAATTTCCTTTCGATACCACGTATGATATTTTCGAATATGTTGGCTTATATTTGCCATTTTGTAGGTTACGTCGGTTTAAGAGTGATGTTATTCCGATGTGATTGGTTCGTCAAATAAACGGTCGCGGAACAAGAATAAACAAATTAGGTGTCGTAGAAATTAATTCTACAAGAAGATATGCAAAATACGAGCCTTTTATTCTTGCGTCACAAGCCGATCAAGTTTGTTATGTTTCCTATCCACATACCAGACGATCTTCAGGTTGGCGTTTCGCAATGAAGATACTCCCAAGGGGTAAATTTGTCGACAACACTGAAGAACAACAATTGGCCATGCAACAACAAACAACCGAGATTGTTGCTATTGATGAAGTTACAATTGAAGCATTGGCACATGGTGAATTCGAAGAAATTGAGGGTGAAGCAGTAGAAGGAAACGAAGAAGATGAAGAATTTGAATCAAATTCAGAATCACAAGAATCGACGGAAGAATTATGTGACTCTGAATCAAATTTAGACGTTTAAAGAATTGTTATTTTTAACTTTATATTGTATTAACGGAATATATATATATATAAGGTTTTATGAATTGTTCCCTCGGTCGAAACCCGTCCATCGATCGAAACCCGTCCATCGATCGAATCCCGTCCCTCGGTCGAAACCCGACCCTCGATCGAAACCCGTCCCTCGGTCAAATTTCCTATTTTCGGACGGCTTAGGGACTAAAAGGGGTGTCGGTTTGGAATTTCCGGACGGGTCGCGTAACCGTCTGGAAATAGTCTCAAAATTCCGAACGGGTCGCGAATCCCGTCCGAAAATGGTCTCAAAATTCTGGACGAGTCGCGACCCGCGTCCTGAATCGGTCCTTGAATTCCGGACGGGTCGTGACCTCCATCCGGAATCGGTCCTTAAATTCCGGACGGGTCTCAACCTCGTCTGCAAATGTTTATTTATTCCCGATCGAGCTTCGTTTCCTCTCAACCTCTCAACCAAAATTTTTTCCTTGTTCGCCAGCAGTCCGTGTTCGGTCTGACGCCCGTCCGCCGCCCGTCCGACAGTCGTCCGCCTCTCGTCCGCCACAAGTTCGCCGAGGTAAAGTTCTCTCCATTGTATCGTTTACGTTTTTCACGGTTTATGTTTACGTTTTTCACAGTTCTCTCCATTGTATCGTCCGCCAGCAGTCCACCGAGGGCCCACCGCCCGTCCGCCAGCATTCCGCCAAGGTATATTTATATGTACATATATGTAAATATATATACATATACAAAAATGCCGTTGTTGTATATATCAATATTTATATGTATATATATATGCAAATATATGAAACTTTGTATCATATTGTGGAAAATTTAGCTAAAAACGAGTAATAAGTTATGTATTAAGTTATGTAGATAAGTTGTTCGATTAAATGTCTAAATGATATATATGTATATTAAGTTATGTAAATGATATATATGTATATTAAGTTATGTAAATGATATATATGTATATTAAGTTATGTAAATGATATATATGTATATTAAGTTATGTAAATGATATATATGTATATTAAGTTATGTAAATGATATATATGTATATTAAGTTATGTAAATGATATATATGTATATTAAGTTATGTAAATGATATATATGTATATTAAGTTATTAAGTTATGTTAATGAGGTGTCGATGAAATGGCTAAATCAGTACACGTATTAGTACGTGTTGGAAGAGGTGGTAACAACAGAAACCGCTCAACATCTGAAGAAAGTGCTAATGGTCCAGAACACCAGAGGCAATCAGATCCAGTATATTCGGATTTTATGAATCCAAATTTATTTCCGACTGGATCGACACAATATATGACGTATCCATTCTATCAGCAGATGCCACCGCCGGTCGAAATGACGATGCATCATGAGCCTTCCGATGCATCAGGAACCAAAAGTGGAAGAGCTTTTAGCAATTGACGAGGAAAGACGCAAATTTCATCGTATAGGTCCGGATTCAAAATCCGGCGAACTTTGGTATAAACTAAATTTAAATTAATTTTATAACTAATTAATTATCAAGTCTTAGTTTACTTTTATTTTTATGTTTGGTCGTATACAGCTTAATCATCATATAACAAAGATAATGAAAGCTGATTATGATCGTCTATGTTATAACTGGACGCGAACCGATCCCGAAGTAAAGGAACGATGGTGGAAAGCTTTCGTGGTATATTTTTTTAAATATTCATTTCATTATAAATTTTAAACTTAAAATAATATTTAAATAAATAAATATTTCATTATTTTCAGCAAAAATTTTATTGGGATCCTGCAATAACCGGACTAGTAAAGACCGAATTTCAAAAGAATGCGGCACAACGACTGAAAAACCTTGTATACGACACGAAACATGAATGGGAGGTAAAAAATATCAAACCCATTTGGGTCCCTGATAACGTCTGGGAACAGCTACTTGCCTATTGGGACTTTCCTATCTTTAAGGAGAGAAGTGAGCGCGCTAGTCGATCCCGTCGTTCTGATAGAGCGGGATATGGGATAAGTGTGCATACTGCTGGTTCCCACTCTTTTGCGCAGGTTTACAAAGATATGGTAAGATTTAAAATTTTTTGAAGTTTTATTACGAGTGACATTTGTTTAATAGGTAAAACATCAAATTTGTTTTAGACGAAAGAGAAAGGATGTGAACCGTCGTACGTGGAATTGTTATAACGTAACACAAGAAAAAATCCGACGGTTCGTGGGTAGATGCCAGGGCAAAAAAAATTCACGACGATGTTGTGAACATGGCATCGGAACGAGTTTCCCAAATCCCGCCAAGAGAAGATGGGACGCAACCGACTCTTTCGCAAGAAGAATACAACGAGATGTATTTCGAGGTAAATTTAGTACAATTTTACAATAAATTTTTATTAATAATTTAAATTTAAATTATGTCAATATTTTTTGTAGCACGTAACACCGTACAAAGGTCGTCTATTTGGTCTTGGAGGAATGTCATCAAACCATGCGAGTTCCTCCAAAGGCAAGGACAAGGAAAAGGTCGCGAACGAGGAATTACAAAACACAATCTCGGAGATGAAAGCACAATTACAACAACAAAGTTCAGAGTTCAACACTCTGCAAAGGGAAGTTCAACGATCAAGAAGGGAACGTGATCAGTGGCTCAGAATGATGAAGGCACACATGTCCACTATCAATTGGGATACGATAGAAAACAATGATGATGACGATGATAATTCCCAATTACCACCTACTAGTTTATAAATGGATAATTTTAATATTTTATGAATACTATTTATTTAATTCCAATTTTAGGTTTTTAAATTTTTTTTAAAAAAATTTCCGGACGGGTACAGGGCCGTCCAGAATTTTTTAGGACGAAATCGTCGGGTTTTGCGTCGATTTCCGGACTAAACTTTTCGTCCGAAATTGCAGACAGTTTGCGAACTACATCTACCGTATGTATTTGCGGACGAATTGCAGACGGAAATTGGTTGGCGACGCTCATTTGCGAACGGCGCTTACCCGTCCCTAATCAGTCCCGAATCTGATTTCCAGACGGATTTGTGGACTGATTTGTCAGTCCCTAATCCGTGAATTTCTTGTAATGAGTCATGAGTAGCAGCGAATCGCTCCTGCCTCTGTCGGTATCCTCACGGACGGAGGATATCTAGATAAAGTCGAAAATCCTAGTTGCGAGATTAGGGTTTCGACCTTTAGTTTATATTGGGCGATGTGCCTTTGTTTATTTTTGTGTGTCCTTGAGAACATAGTTAAAAAACTATATTTATAGGAAAAAATGGTTTAACCCTAACTTAAAACCCTAATTAAGGTTTTCCCCAATTAATCTTAATGGGTCGCATTAGGCCCAATTAAATTGAATTCACAATTCAATTAGAATTGCCCCTAATAACTCGAATTATTCTCAAACCTATTCATAATAGGATTGACATATTTATATGTCCAACTCCATTCGTCTTTGTGTGCGATCCAATAAGTTCTCATTGCGTTGATCATAAATAATAAGCGGTGTCTAGCAACACATCATTATTTCCTAAGCAATGAAAATGGTTGTGACTCGACATTACCAATCTCCTGATTATTTATATTAATCCTTTTGTCTATGATGTCTAGATTGAACATGAGTCATGGAATGTATCATACTCATCTAATTCAATATGTGAGCTCGTGGCATCACTCATGTTATATAGGAGGGACAAGTCCTTATCTCGATCGACCAACATTTTATTACATAAACAGATTGCATACCCAATCACTATCTTGTTCGTCCACCCATTACGAGTGACGTTTGATAATGTCAAAGAATGCAATTGCTTATGTTAACATCTTTGACAATCTCTAGGATTATATATACCATAATCACTATGAGAATTGCTATGATAGTCATATAACAATCCATGCAACAATCTCATGTCGGATCATCCAGTATATTGTTCTCTAACATGTACCTATGTGTTAAATTGATATCTCATATCAATTTACACATACTAGTCTTAATGCAACATTGATATACTTATTCTCAATGATGCTCGACTAGGGATGTTTTAAGACTATCTTAAATATATTTCTAAGGATATTATTTCATCTATTTATATACGCAGATAGTAAATGAAATGAAATAATAGAATGTCATTTTATAGAAAATATCATGATACATCAGAAATACTCAAATAATAATCATCCAAATGATTGGTCTCTAGAGCATATTCCAATAGTCTCCCACTTGCGCTAAGACTAATCAGACCAATCGGGTGTATCTGTAATACCTAATGATCTAGTATGACGATCATGCCTATGCTACACCAGAGGCTTCGTCAAAGGGTCTGCGACATTGTCATCTATTGGTACTCTGCATATCTTAATGTCTCATCTCTCCACGGTTTCTCGAATGAGATGGAAGCGTCTGAGTATGTGTTTGGATCTTTGGTGTGATCTAAGTTCCTTAGCATGTGCAATGGCACCATTATTGTCACAATAGATCTCAACAGGACCTTCTATACTAAGAACCACTCCAAGTTCAGATATGAACTTCTTGATCCAAACCGCCTCTTTAGTTGCTTCTAATGCAGCTATGTACTCAGCCTCTCTAGTAGAATCAGCAATTGTAGCTCCTTTAGAACTTTTTCAGCTCACAACACCACACCATTTAGGCAAAACACAAAGCCAGATTGCGATCTACAGTACTCCCATTAGTTCTTCTAGAAAGAAACTTTCTTTTTAGAAAAACACATGTGCAGGCAACAAATACTTTGTGCTCAGATGGTTTGTAAAAATAGTATCTTTTAGTTCTTTTGTGATATCCTACGAAAATACACTTATCCGATTTAGGGTCGAGTTTGTTAGACGTTTGACGTTTAACATAAACCTCACATCCCAAATCTTTATAAAAGACATACTAGGACGTTTCCCAGTCCATATCTTATATGGTGTCTTTTGAACTAACTTAGATGAAAGACGGTTTAATATAAAAGCAGCTGTTTCCAATGCATGTCCCCAAGACGAATGTGGAAGAACTGTTTGACTCATCATCGACCGAACCATGCCTAACAGAGTTCGATTTCTCCTTTTAGAAACACCCGAATCATGCCTAACAGAGTTCGATTTCTCCTTTTAGAAACACCATTCCATTGTGGTGTAGCTGGTGGAGTGAGTTGTGAGACAATCTCACACTCTTTAAGATAGTCAACAAATTCTTGATTTAAATATTCACCACCTCGATCTAATCAAAGTTTTTTGATATTCTTGCCAAATTGGTTTTGTATTTCGTTATTGAATTCTTTACACTTTGATTTAGATTTAAATTTATGTTTCATCATATATACATATCCATATCTACTGAAAATTTTAGTAAAGGTAATAAAGTACCAAAAACCATCTATAGCTATAGCTTGTGTGTTCAATGGTCCGCATACAATGGAGAGATTCTGATTCTTGATTGTAATGGTTACAACAATGGAGAGATTCTTAGGCCAAAATTGTATTTGCAAAAAAGCTTCCAACTGCACCAGAAGGTTCATCCTCTCCCCAAAAACACCTGAAACATAATTAATCAGAGAAGAGACTATGGATGTGTCCGGACCTTCTAATAGCTCCTCTGAGTCTCAGAGTCTGAGACATGGCAGGTGCCCTCGAGTTCTTCTTTTTCTGCTTCAACTTCCTCCAACGTGGATCAAATGCAACACCACTGTTCTTCTCGGCAAACTTATCAATAGGAACACAAACATAGACATGATCAATCTCTTTCATCTCAATAATATTAAAGGTGAAAACTTTTATGATCATCGAATGAAATCACCTGAAAAATACCATGTCTATCAAGCCATAAGCTTCGAAAACCAGAAATAAGAGCACCGTACACAACAATGCTGATCATGGAACTTAAATCTTAGAACAATTACTCCCGTTAAACCAGTTCCTCTCCAACTTGGTTTCGTTGCTTTCTCCCTCCTCTTCTCCACATTTCCTCCTCTTATTATCTTCTTCGTCAAAGCCACAGATGGCATGCGAGATCTTGCAATGATTTTTCGCCTTCTTGTTAGTACCATCCCGTTTGAATCTTAGCTTCAAATCCTGATCAGCCCATTACTGACAAATTTCGAGCTCCATCTCAACTGCAGATAGATAGACAAAGTTATCCATTTGGATTGTGTATCACACCCTCGATCAGGATCTGTATAAGAAAGCAGACAAACAACGTCCCCTTTTGTTTTCGGTAAATCAGAGCCATCATCTTTCTCAAAACTGGAAAAGATTTATGTAAATTTCATGTTACCACATAATAAAGCTGACTTCATGAGGAACCAAAGGACACATTGACACACGAATGAAATGCAGGAGAAGCCAATAACAAGAAAAAGGCTAATAAAGCAAGAAACAAGACATTACCACAGTAAGATTTCTTCAGTACCATCGCGTTTGAATCTTAGCTTCAAATCCTGACCGACCCGCTTCTGCAATCCAATGACTCATTGCTCTAATGAATCAACAGTTACCTTCAGTGGGTACCGATAGAATTTAAGAAAATCAGCATTGAACATTGAGATCTGAACCTGAATTGAGACCAAATCTCTCTTCAATTTCAGGAGATGAAACTGATTCAGAGCCTGAACCGATCCGTCTCCTTGATGAACCCGTTCTCGAGTTTCTTCTTCGTTTCCGCGCAACAGGTAAACAAAACAGAAGCCTGAATCCTACAGTATTCCGACAACCAAAACCAAAATGCCCTCCGACACATAAAAAAATGGCATCCGGAAATAAAAACGAGAGATATCGAAGGCGTTCCTGCAAAATCTCCAACATTCCATCGAGGAAACCCTAATTCCTCGGCGGAGGACCCATCAAACTTCTTCTGACCTTCTATCTTTATCTTCCCAGAATCTCTTCAACCTTAAGCCATTTATTTTGTTCACCCTTCTCGCTAGCCTTTGTATTTTTCCGCAATCTCTCTCGCTTCGAAATATCTTTAGCCATATTTGAATCTCTCCATTCAGTAAGTAACATGGTATTTCTCTCAAAGCCGACACAAAGGGGTAACTCACGGTTATCTGTTATCTTTTGACTCTTTGCTACATCCAAGTCGCAGTCATCTGTTACGGACCAGACGGAGAGATTCAAACATGGCCGAAAGATGTTTTCAAGGTGAGAAAGATTGCGAAAAATTTACAAGGCAAACGAGATTGGTAAACCAAGGAAATGCCTTGACGTTGAAGAGTTTCTGGGGAAAACAAAGACAGAAGGCCAAAAGAAGCTGAGAAGGGTCGACATTGAAACCGATAGTCTTGATGGGTCCTCCACCGAGGAATTGATGGAGTTTCTTGGCCGCTCTCTTGAAAACTGGGCAAGGGCAACTGACAGAGGGTTCATCTCAAATGAATTTATTCTAAGAAAGTTGCTTTTTTTTTTAGGTTTCAATCTAAATGAATTCGATGAAATCATATATATATATATATATATATATATATATATAAATAAAAGTTCTTACAACACGTCAACCTTAAAAATAAAATGACAAAAAACTTTCAACCGTTACACTTCAGCCTTAAAAATAAAATGACAAAAAGACTTTTAGCCGTTACACTTCATCTGAGTTCCATGCATTCATTTTGAAGAAAAGAAGTAACAGTTTTTCAAAGTTCAATGGCAATCAATGCTCACGTTCTCAAAGTCTTCAATTCACATCACTCCCTCTCCCCCTTCGATTGGCCGCTCCATTGTCTTCTCCTCTCCCCCATCGATTGCAGGTTCCAGCTTCTATCCCTCTCCCCCTTCGATTACCCGCTCCAGCGTCTCCCCATCTGCCCCATCGCTGCCAGGTTCAATTGTCCCTCCCTCTCCTCCGTCGATCGCCCGCTTTTCTGCAAAAATCGCTTCGAATTTTCTGCAATTAGGATCGGATGAGGCGGTTACGAAGGAATTTAATGTTGGAGATGTTGTCGGTGTATCCGAGGAGGTGGTGACCTTTGCGAGGGATATTGCGATGCATCCTAAGACTTGGTTGGATTTCCTTTTACCTGACGATGATGATAACTTTGATGGTAAGCTTCTTCTTCGAGATATCTTTTGTTAATCTATAGTTTCAGATTTTGGTCTGTAAATGCAATTGGAGTGACCACAGTGTTACAGATTTGGTGTCAAATAGATCCTGATTTGAGATTTTCAGAAAAGTAATGTCAATTGAATTGACTGATCAAGAAGTGGTGGAATCAATGGTTGTTAATGCTTAGAGTAGTAATCCCTTAACCATGGTGGTGCCTTGAGAACTAGGATTTTGTTCCGATTCTGGAACTTGCGTTCATGATTTTGAAATGGACTGATGATCAACAAGAACATGCTCTGGCTATAGAAAGACTTGCACCAGCATTATCAGCTTTAAGGATTGAACTTTGCCCAACTTACATTACAGAAGGTTGCTTTTGGAAGATACACTTTGTTCTTTTTCATCCTAAACTTACCAAACATGATGCTTTACTTCTATCAACTCCTCAGATAATTTGGACCCTCAATTCCATTGTCATACTCGTTGCTTTGCCTTAAGAAGAACTTTCTGAAATGAATTTGTCAACTGTTGTATTTGTGTACAAGAAGGTACTTGAAGCAAGAGCAGTATTTCTCTGCCGTAGTTGTTGAGGATTCTATGAATTCTGCAAAGTACAAGGACGCAAAGCAACCTTTGGGAGCTAGGATCAGGGATCTGATGAAACGTATGACACTTGAGGAAAAGATTAGATATATTTGTTCATGTTGAATGCAGTGTGGCTTCGCCCGAAGTAATGAAGAAATACTTCATTGGTAGGATTAGATTATCAATAAGTTTGTCTTTCTCTTCGTATAAAACATGTTTTGAATCTATACGAGTGCTTAATTTTTTACAATTTGTTTGTAGGGAGTGTTTTGAGTGGTGGAGGGAGTGTGTCTGCACCAAAGGTTAGCCCTAAAACGTGGGTCAACATGGTAAATGACATTCAAAATGGGGCTTTATCAAGCCGCTTAGGGAAATGATTTATAATTTTTTACAATTTGTTTGTAGGGAGTGTTTTGAGTGGTGGAGGGAGTGTGCCTGCACCAAAGGTGAGCCCTGAAACGTGGGTCAACATGGTAAATGACATTCAAAATGGGGCTTTATCAACCCGCTTAGGGATCCTAATGATTTATGGTATCGATGTTGTTCATGGCCATAACAATGTCTACAACGCCACCATTTTCCCACACAATGTAGGACTTGGAGTCACTAGACATGTTTATTCGTTTAGAAACTTAATTAATGTATTCGTTTCAACTCGGTGGCATATTGTTCTGGTTCGTCTGTGTTTTCTTATTATCTCTTTTTTATGGCTTATTGTCTGTAAGGACCCTATGCTTCTCAAGAGGATTAGAGAAGCAACTTCCCTTGAAGTCAGAGCAACATGGATCCCATATGCCTTTGTCCCATGTATTGCGGTGGGTAAAATAAATCCTCTAAGTTGTAATCCATTGAACATCCTAACAAGAAACATGTTTCTTACAGTTTCTGCAATGGGATCTTTACAGGTTTGTAGGGATCCAAGATGGGGCTGATGCTATGAGAGTTACAGTGAGGATCATCGAATTGTTCAACAAATGACTGAAATCATCCCTGGTTTGCAAGGCGACCTTCCTAGAAAACTAAAAGGTGTTCCCTTTGTAGCTGGAAAGTACGTATCTTTTCTTGAGAAAAGACTGTCTACAATAAGTTTTCATGAATCACCATGCAAGTGGAAATAACTAGATGAATCTGTCAAATTAAACTTGAAGAAAAATGTTTTGAAAGACCAATTTCGAATCCCAAAATGTTAGATGAATGATCTACTTTGTGTTCTTTTCGATAGTCTATTTCTTTTCTATGCACTTAGGATTCGGGTTGATCTGATATACTGGTTTTAGTTGTTTCTTTTTAATGGATTAAATGATGTCAATGCTCATTTAGATGTGTTTTCAATTTTATTCTCACCCATGCTTCCAAGAATTTGTTCTATGAAGATATTTATAACAGGGATCGACGAGAACAACACGGTGATTGATGCAAAGGGACTGTTCAACATTCACATGCCAACCTATTACAATGCCATAAATAAAGGTGTTGCAACCATTATAGTGTCCTACTCGGCATGGAACGGTCCGAGAATGCATGCTAATCAATATCTTGTCACGGGATTCCTCAAGAACAAGTTGAAATTCATGATTCTGAGTTTCAGCAACTGCTTCATATTTTCAGGTATGGTTTTTCTAGATCTCTGGTTTGATTTGAATTGCTTTGGGTATGTCAAACTGTAAAGGCCCTCATTTTTCCTTCTGGGTACCAAATTGTTTCACTCGGGTCTTTGGCTTTGTGGAGATTGCTAGGAACACCGACGGAGCAACAGTGGTTGGGAGTTACTTCACTCCGGCCAGTCGAGATCTTCCGACCGAACTCATCCCAATTTTGAAGGAAGAGATCTGACTGGCATGTCTATCCAAAGTGGGAACCACAAAACTGGAGTCGTGATGTTCCATCACTGTCTCCTGAAGGAGTTAATCTTCTCTCGGTAACTAAACTGGCCTCCACATGCTTCCATGTCTCCCTTTTTATTGCTAGATAAAAGGGTTTGCCTTTTTCTTTTTTCTAGTTGATTTATGTCTCTGTCAAAATGCATCAAATGCTAAAGTATGATCCAGCGGAAAGAATTTCAGCAAAAGCGGCACTCGACCACCCTTATTTCGACAGCCTTGACAAGTCTCAGTTCTGAAGCTAGGCTGAGAGGAAATGGAGGAGTACAATACTTACAATGCCACTCGTAATGAAGTAGTAATTCAGCATCTGTTGAAGTTGGGATTTGCTTGCTTTGTCATCATCATCTCAGTGATTTTAACATTTGGTTCTCAAGTTTGTATTCATGTGTTGTAGTTACAAAGAAACTGATCTATATGAGCTTGCGTCTTTGTGATTTGAGAAACCTTATGCTTTGAGATAACCTACAAGGTGCAATAGATTCAATATATATTCTCAAAACCACACTCACTCAATTTGGATCTCAAAAGAGACAAGAACGTTTCAATCTATGGTTTCTGCAATGGGATCTTTACAGGTTTGTAGGGTTCCAAGATGTGGCCGAAGCTATGAGAGTTACAGTGAGGATCATCGAATTGTTGAACAAATGACTGAAATCATCCCTGGTTTGTAAGACGACCTTCCTGGCAAACTATAAGTTTTAAACAATTTTTTTGTATGGTTTTCTTTGTAGGGCTTTGTGATCTTGGATTGGCAGGGCATATATAGAATCCCTTGGCTTCTTAGCCTAGCCAACTAGCTCGATATCAAGGTCAGTAAGATCACAAAATTAAGTTATTATACTTAGACAAGTTATTAACTAGATAACACGTTCCTATGGACATGAACACAGAGAATTAGCTCGTGAAGACGTTAGGAAATCTCTGGTGCTCCTGAAGAATGGCAACAAAGACTGGCGGTAAACAGTTTCAATAAGAAATTTCTGTGAAAAAACAAAAGAGTTTATTTGTCTAGGGTTCAGTTTATTATGAAACAATGAGGGGAAACATGTTTAAAAGGAAGAAAACAGATTACAAAAAATACCTCAATTCTAAAGGAAGGAGAGGACCATCTGAATTCCATCATGTAGCCAGCCAAGGGCTTATTCTCTGTCTACTCCCATGGAATCTGTCCAAGGTTAGGATCCGTTCTTTTGATGCATATGTGTAAATGATTCTTTATGCCCACTCTTCAGACTGTTGTAATATGCCTTGAATCATTTGATGTTTCCAGTGAGAATGATTTGTTTTCAAGAATCATTAGGTGCACTCTCTCTCTCTCTATATATATATATCAATCAATCAATGCAGTCCCTCATTATGTCTTTTTCTCATCAAGGTTTAGGTCTTTTGTACATTTAAAAAATGAGATACCAAAATTTCATGTGTTAAATAAATGGTCACCACAACGACCAAATAGTCTTTGATTCTTTGATTAGATCATGCAAACATCTTCATCTATTTGGATATGAATTGTTGGTATTTCTCAAGATTGCACGTGTTATCAACCTTCCTGATTGAATTTCTCTCTCTCTCTCGTATCCCTTCCCCCGAGATTCGGGAAGATTCGGAAAGTCCGATGAAAGAGTAGGCTCCAGGGAATAATATGGAGAATCGCAATGGATGAAACAATATTTACGATAAAAGAAAGCATGGTGGAAACAAGAGTAGTAGAATTAGCGTTTTTGAGAATAGGGGATTGGAGGTATCAGAACCGTCGGATATGGAGGGTGGTAACGGTGGCGGTGGAATAAAAGAATGGATTAAGATATGGTTGGAAGAGTTAGGGTTGGAGAGATATTGGAGGTATTTGAGATACACGAGGGTGATGAATAGGTTTTGCCATTGTTGACATTGAAGGATCTGAAAGACATGGGGAAAATGTTGTGGGCTCTCGAAGGAAGATGTACGTCACGAGTATTTCTTTTTCCTTCTTATTGCTAATGATTTGTCAAATCTCATGGTCTTTCTATAAATCTATTATGATGGATTTGACCTCGGTGATGGATTTGATCTAGCGGCTGATCCACCGTTTCATTTTGCGATGTACATATATAGAACTATATTATATATAGTTTTATGTTTATGTAAATATATATAGATAAATTTGTTTTAATTTATAATTTGATTTCATGGATTATATATAATATCTTTTGTATTCTATTTTTAATAGTTATCTATATATGTAATATAATATTCAAATTACATTTTCTATAACGATAAAATTTTAATCTAAATATAATTATCGTATTTTAAAAATTAATATAAACATCCGCGCATCGCGCGGGATATTACCTAGTGTAATTAAAATTTAATTGAATTTATTAAAATAACTGTTCCAAAAAATAATGTAATATATTTTTATTTTTAGAAAAAAAATTTAATATTTGTCAAATATTACAAAAATATCATTAACTAGCATTATACACGCGCTACGCGCAGATGCAGTACAACACAATATTCTTTAAAAAAAAATTCAAATGAAAAATGATTTATATTACCATATGTTTAACTAACAAACATATTACAATTATATAGGCAAGGACATTATACATTTTTAAAAATTTCTTTGTATATAACATTCGTCGTTTTTAATACAATTTCCGTTTTCATCTACAATAAGTATTTTCAATCCTTCTCTAGTTTTTGTTTGAGAAACTGCGACGTATAATTGTCCATGGCTAAATACTGGTTTCGGTAAGTATATGCCAACTCTGTTAATACTTTGTCCTTGTGATCATCTCGTTTTCATACGTATTTCTTGCACGATTTAGGAGACGTTTTTGATATATATGTGATTTTTTACGTATGATTCCGTTTCAGTTTTACTTGTTTTCGTGTTTTCATGTTCTTACAGGTCTTTACGCGTATTTGGATCATTTTGGAGCTAAAAGGACATGCACGGAGCTAAGGAGCAACTTCGAGGATCAACACGGGACAAACGGGACGAGATTGAGCATAGAAAGCCTCCTCCCGGTCGGGCACACCTCTTGCACGACCGGGCAAAACCTACGGCCAATCTTGTGCGCATTTCCTGCACGACTCGGGCAAGAATACATGACCAATTTCCTTGTGCCCGAGCGGGCTCACATACCATGCCCGATCGGGCATGCATTCCAGCCCACACATCCGCGC
>CM071869.1:5746926-5766097 GCA_036759665.1 Gynandropsis gynandra
AAATAAATGACCTTTGTACGGTGTTACGTACTACAAAAAATATTGAAATTAAATTTAAATTATAAATAAGAAATTTATTATAAAATTATAATTAATTTACCTCGAAATACATCTCATTGTATTCTTCTTGAGCTAGAGTAGGTTACGTCCCATCTTCTCTCGGCGGGATTTGGGACACTCGTTCCGATGCCGTGTTCAGAACCAATGGAAGAAACTCATATTCAATAGTAGAAAAACTATCAACTTAACGAAAATACAATTGTACGTGACCAAGTCATCGTGCATGCAATACAACAACCAAAATGTGACCAACTCACATAATTTTTATAAACGGAAAAATAAAAGAGGAAATAAATTGTAATCATTTTCAAGAGGGAATCCTACAATTTTATTCTACTTTAAATGAATTTGTTGTTGTAAATTACATTAGACTTCCATCAAATTAAAAATATTACAATAAGATAAAGTAAGTGGTAAATGCTTAAACTGATTCACTTGTTCATATATTTGTGAACATATTAAATTATTTAACGTCAATCTGTGTTACAATGTTTAAAATTTATAATTTATCATATGTAAAAGAAAAAAAAAGAATAGAATATATTAAACCGTCAAAAGTGGAGAATAATTTATATGTATAAAATTATATATAAAATTATATGTATAAAATAATTTTATATGCATAAAACCACAATATACGAAACACAAAAATGAAAAAAAAAATCCTTATTAATTAATAATTTTATAAAAACTAAAATGTAAAATATTATAATTAAAATTAGTGACAATGCCCTAATTAACCTTTGGATGCAAAATGAGTTGTCGACTCGCGAGCCAGATCTAGTTCTGAACGTATTCGAGCGAGTCGAGTGGAATATTTTCAAACTCATTTGAAAAATGAGCTAACGAGTTGAGCAAAAAACGAATTAGAGTTTAGACGAGCAAGCTTGCAAGTTGGCGAGTTGACTCACGAGCTGAGGAAAATAATTAAATGCAAATTACATTTTTTTATATTATACAAGTAATTTTTATTTAAGAAAGAAAAATATATTGGTTATATATAATTTTGTATTTTATTATTTCTACCGCATTAATATATAACATAATAAAGAAAAAAATATTTGGTTTATTTCTTTCTTTTTCTTCTTCATGATGCCTAACACGATTTTTCCAATTCTCATTGCTTTCACACTGCGGTCGACTTCTTCACGCCATTTTCCTTTACACCGTTCTCTCTTCTAGCCAACAGATGCACATCGTCTCCTCTTTGTCATCATATCTTATTCACATTTTTCTTTCTTCACTACAACATATCTTTTTCACGTTTCTTTCTTGAATGCAATAATGCAACACTCTTCATTCTTTGTAACATATCTTATTCACGATGTTTCATTCTTCACTACAATGGTGCGACTCTCTTTCTTCACATCAACAAGTCTTCTTCGCAGTCATCGTCTCCTCACCAAATCTTCTTCACGCCACCATCGTCGCAACACATCTTGTTCACGTCGTCGTCTCCTCAATATCGTCATACTTCTTCATCTGGTCATATTCTCCTCATCATTGATCTCCTCCAAAATAATTAAATGGCCTAGCTCGCGAACCAAGCCGGCTCATTTTTTGGCGAGCTAAAGGTTGTGTTCGATTTTTCTAACTCGTTTAAAAACTGATCCGAGCATGGATGAGTCGGGATAGCTTACTTTTTTGCAATACTAATTAACTTAATCTCATATGGTTTTCATTCAAAATTTAGTCTTCATTTATTTTTTTGAAATACTCATTTGTTATTCTAAAATTCATCTGTTAACTGAATCTTTCAAAATATTATTTTTATTAATAATATTTAAAATTCAATTTAAAAATACAAACATAAGTATTTTTAGCCCTAAAACATATATTTTTCAATTTAAAGCAATCTACAATGAATTCAAGCTTAAAATAAATCATTTGTAAATTAATTTGTGTCAATTTATTCGTTAAATTATAAATTAAATATTGATACAAGCCTCGGGGTCGAAACTCGGGATGCATACAGAGAACTCCTTAACCTTGATCGCTCGAGTAGATTCGTTATGTTAAAGTTGATTTCTTGAGTAATCTAATGGCACTCAAGAATCGTTCGTTGATGGTGGATGAAGGTGCATGATGGTGGAGGATCTCTTGATTGGCCTAAGGGCTCTCTTCAATATTCGTCCGACGATGATGGAGGATGGAGGTTGATGGTTGAAGTTGAGGTGATATAGGTGCAATGATAGACACCATAGGAGATGTGGCAGCCTCTTGATATAATAAGATAATGGATTCAATTATTCCCAGAACAAGTTAAGATCGTCATGTTATTGACACCATTCAAGAATACAAAAAGAGTTTATTTCTTCAAAAATTGAACGAAGTCATTTATATAGGAGAAGCTCCATCTTACAATAAGAAAAGTGTGTAAATACTGGATAACGATTGATTTATTAGCTGTTGGGAATCTTCAGAATGGGAAAAGATGATCCGGTGGGATAAGATTGACTTGGAAGATTTCAAAACAGTTGGATAGGAATTTCTAGTCGTTGGAAAGGATAAGAAAAGATCGTTATCTTCTACATTTCTTTATTCGTATCACCAAGCCCATCCACTACAAAAAAAAACAGTCAATTATCCACGGACGGATCAACGAATCCGTCCGTTGATAAGGTTCCCAACGGATTGCAACAGATGTCCGAAAATGATCAACGACCACAATTCCGTTGTAATTATCAATGGATGAGCAACGAATATCATTCGTTGCACCGGTCCGTTGAAACACCGTTGTAAACAAAAAAAAATCCAACGGATGTCCGTTGTCAAGGGCAAAAGAAATCTGTTGTGAGGACCAACTGATGCTCATTGAAAAGTTAGAATTTTGAGATTACCATTGGAATAATTCAACGTTGTGTTTCAATGGATGTCCATTGGTCCTACCGACGTATGTCCCTTGGTCCTATCGACGGATGTCCGTTGGAAAATTTACTATTTGTTTATCGAAATAAATCTTTCTGCCATCAAGCCATCAACACCAAACATATTTCAAACAATGTCATCTTATTCAAATAGAGATATTTATAGATCGGGAGAGTGGATGTATAGAAAAGATCACGTAACCAAGGAAGTTACTCAAGAATTCTTACACGGATTGAATTAGTTCATGAGTTTTGCGTCGATGCAACCTTTGTATCAAGAACGTGGAAAAAGATTATATCCCTGTAAAAGATGCAAAAACATAAAGTATCAAAGTCATGAAATTGTTTTCAAAAATCTTTACAATGTGGGTTTCATAGAGAATTACGAAATTTAGTTATTTCACGGCGAAAACATGAAATATCAAAGTCATGAAATTGTTTTACATTTGGTTTTCACTGATGCTACAGTTCTTTTTCATCAGTTAATTACAATCTGTTTCGATACCACTTCAAACAATGCATAAATTTAAGATATATATGCATTTATGATGATTTAAAATAAAATTTTGTTTTGTTGTTCTCTACAGTTTTGGCTTTCTTTGTATATTTCCTTTTCAAGTTTAAATTTTATGTTTATAATAAGCTTTTAAAAATACTCAGAAAAAAAAAAGAAAACTATTAGGAAAACGTACAAACCTTTAAAGATCCACAATATGTTGGGCTGTCATATTTTCTTCATTTACCCTATGTAGAACATAATAGATATTAATGTGAATGAGATTTTATTTACATATACATAGCTACATAAAATACATAATTTTAGGATTCTATTTACTAAACATTATTATAGATATGTTGTTATAAGGTAAATAATATCTTACTTAAAGTTTCATACAACATAATATATGTTAATTGAATTGTTTGAGAATTCCCATAATTAACACCCAAATCTATCGAATTTACTTTCTATTACCCACATATCAAGGTCCTACCAACCCATCAAAATATCATATATGATTGTATCCTCAAAATGCATAAAACTACAACGATATTCACCACCATCAAATACCACATAGACCGCCGATACGTCGAACGCATGTCTACACCACATCGACCAAAACCGAACCCCAATCCTTAACCTATCCTGGAACACCAACTCTCGCTACACCCACACCTCAAACAAACTAGAAAACCGAATCGAATATCTAAGTAAAAGTTCCGCCAGATCCCTTCAGCAATTGAACAAAATAATTATCGAATCACTGAAATTTGATGCGTACCTCCTGAGCCGACGGTGATTCTTCGCTTGCGATTCACCCTCTTCACTTGTTGCAACTCTGCATCAGCATCAAATCTTCCCATCCTCTGCCGCTGAAGATTGGGACAACCCTTCGCCACTGTCGGTCGGTTCCAAACATCATTGGTAACTCATGAAATCGCCTTCTGCGTGCTAGGGATTTTCTCATCCCCTGTTTCTCCCATTTGTTCTCTGATGGTCTTTGTGGTTTCTTCCCACATAAAGCAAAGATTTTATATAAATATATGTATATATTTTATTTTATCTTGATTGAAATTTACCAATACATTTATATTTATAATTGCCACATATTTAAATTGAAATAAATTTATAGTGGTAAATTTCAATTAAAATAAATTACCAGGTGTGGGAAGTGTTTAAATTGATATATTTAAATTCACATATTTTTATAATTAATTATATTTTATATACTGAAATATAAATAATAAATGTATATTTTTAATAAATAATAACACTTTTTATCAAAAATTATTTCACAAATCTATCATTTACTTAAATTTAATATTTTAAAAATAATATATCAACATATTATTACATTTTATATAAATTTCCACATAATTGAATTGATATATATTATAATTAATTATGTCTTATATAATGAAATATAAATGATAAATGTATATTTTAATAAATAATAACATTTTTTTATCAAAAATATTTCACATTTTGCATCTATTTATTTACTTAAATTTAATATTATTAAAATAATATATCTAACATATAATCATTTTTATATTTTCTAAATTAATTTATACCTTTTTATTTTATTATATAATTTTTATTTCAAAAACAAGTTCTTGAACGGTTCCTAAACTTTTTAATTAGATATTATTTGAATATATATATTAATAATATATTTTTTTAAAAATCAAATTATAAATTCTTTAATTAAATATAATGGTTATTTTTCATTATTTGTGATTATTTTGTCAACTTATTTACAACGGATGCCCGTTGCAGAATTGCAACAGATTACTGTTGCACCATTTGCAACGGATGAGCGTTGCGAATTTTCATCATTGTTATCTACGCTACTCTGTCTTTGCAACGGGCATCCGCTGAGATTTCTAATGGATGCCCGTTGCATGAGGAGACGTACGGTTGTTTCGGCGTACGTTGCCTTGGGAATAAGCGCTCACTACAAGAAATTTAATAATTCTAGACTATCAAATCCGTCCCTAAACCTGTTTAGGGATGGATTAGGGATGCCCAGAATCCGTTCCTAAAGCATCGGAGGCTCGTGATGCATCATTGGCTCAACCGGTGTTTAGAAATAAATTCGGATTCATAAAATCCAGTGATGATCAGTGTTCGGAAATAAATTCGGATTCATAAAATCTGAAAATACCGTATTCGACTATCTCTAGTGTTGTGAAAGAGATGGGCCATTGGCACTTTCCTCAGATTTAGAACGGTTTCTGGTGTTCCAGCCTCTACCAACACAACGAGACATACTAAAATTGTAATTTAAAATATTATATAAAGTATTAATTAAATGTTTATTTCAAAAATTTTAATTTCTAATTAAACACTAATTTTAATTTCTAATTAAACACTAATATATGTGTTTTTTAATTTTAAAAAGCATATAAATTAATATATTTTTTAAACGAAATATATTGCTCATAAATCATAACTCACAAATCTTAATACATATTTAAATTATAACCATAACTCATATAATATAATTTAGTCGTAACTTAATATACGTTTGTTAGACACTTCATCAAACACCTTACATACATATCTATTCATCCATTAAAATCACAAACCGGAATCGACATTTATTTCGATACATATTATCTAATAAGTTGGATACTTATAAAAATGGTTTGTTTAGGCAAAAACATGCTTCCTTTTACACATATCTATTCATCCACCATAATCACAAACCGGAAACGAAATGAAACAAATGAAACGGTCCGGAAATAACCTGAATGGACAAACGCACGGATGGCCGAAAATAAAGCTGAAATGACGACGGCGAACGGCTGAACACGAATGGTCGGGACGCATAGTGGCCGAAACACACGGCAACTGAAATTAATGGTAAATGAACGGCTTAAATGCATAAAACGAAAATGAAACAAAATTGGCGGCGGCTAGAACCCTTACCTCGGAGAGGCGATGAGGGCGGCTGGACGAGGCGACGGCCGGCGGCTAGACGAGGCGATGGGCGGCGGCTGGACGAGGCAACGGGCGGTGGTTGGGCAAAGTTTTCGACTGGATAGAGAGTGAGGAAACGATGTATATGTCCGAGAATTTAGAAGGATTTACGGACGGGTTCGCGAAGACCGTCCGCAAACTGTCCAACTTGTAGACGGATGTCGCAACTCATCCGTAAAATCCAGACAGATTACGGACGGCAGACAACTTCCGTTTGTAACTTATGGACGGCTTGCGGACGGATGCTATGACCCGTCCCTAACTTACGGACGGAACGAAGGCCTCATCCCAATGCCGTCTGCAATCAGGGTCGTCTCCAATCCGTCCGTAACTTGAGGAACAGGATCGACCGAGGAATCGGGCCAAAACGGGCTCGGGCCGACCCGAATGACACCCCTACTAAATTATAACACTCTATAGTTTTAAAATTAAATAAATAATCATTTGTGTTCACTATCCATTTGGGTGTGTTGATACCGCAGAATCATATGTATAAAATGTTGATTTTTTAAATTGATGCTAGACGTATGGACTTAATTGCAGATAATTTTGGTGTGTTATGCAGAGTACTTGTCGAGTGGGATCTCAATGTACATGGGTTTGTCTATGTTACGGTTTTTATTGTAGGACTTTATATTTTATGCATGATATTTTGTTTATGTTATATATTTTTTTATTGTATAACTTTTATAATCTAATTTATAAAACTAAAAATAAATAAAAAACGTTTAATCACCGACTAATCGCCGATTAATTCGACTAATCGTTAGATGCTGATGGACCGTCCGACTAGCATCTGACGATTTCCACAGTAGTGGTTTTGATATAAATATACATAAATTTGGTTGAAAGTGTTAGAATTATATAAAAATTATTTGTTATATTATATATATATATATGAAACTATAATGTTATTTCCAATTACACACACTATTAAAAATATTTTTAAATTAGTTTACATATAATATACTTTTATAGATTAATTTGGAAGTAATTATTATAATTGATGTATTATTTTAAGTAAAATGATAGTTCATTTATAAAAATTGAAAAATTAATATATTTAATTTTGACATTTTCAAATTTTTTAATTTTTTTTTTAATTTTTATTTTTAATATTTCCAAAAAACACCTATGGATTTATGGATTTATGATATATTACATCTCTTTTTTATCTAAAATTTGTCTAATAAAAACTTAAACTTGAATTGAAAAATATATTTATTTATTCACGACTTGAATTAATATACTCGACTACAACTACTAATTGTGAATATTATAAATATAATATTTGGTATATTGATACAAATATTAAAATTTATTGTTTTGGGTTGTTTCACCTATGGGGAACTTAGAAAACCACTTTTCTTTCTCCCCATGATCAATCTACATCAAGTCAATTTTATGTATTTTTATGAACACGCCTTCACTTTCAAGCAACCAAAATGTTTGGCTCTATAAACCAAAAGATTAATATATTTTAAATCCAGATTTATATTTCCAAAACCATGTTATCATTTAGATTAAATTAATAGACCCATTAAGAGTGGTAACGAAACTGGTTTTATGTTATTCATGCTTTGTGTCATCAAAAGCTTTCCAACTATAGTTAAAATTTAAAATATTTTTTTATAGTAATAGTCAGATTACGTTTGGTTTGCTAACTAGTTAACTTTTATATATTCCGTTTCACATTGTTGGGATATTATCTAACACAATAAAATATTTGATGTATTAAATTAATCGTCTCATAAAATTTACTTGATGTTTATTTATTTTAGTGGAATAATAACCAAAGGAAATAAAAAATGTTCACTTAGCTAGTATATCATAAATACTTAGCAATAGAAAAATAATTATTACGATCTTTTTCCATTACAAAATAGTTATAAAATTTAACACGGTTAAATAGATCAGTTCTACACTCTTTTATAGACTGAAAAACTCAGCATAATTACAAATTTTCGATTATAAAAATATAAATCTAACACAATTTAATAGGTCAAACTTCTCATGATTATATTAAATCAATCTATTAATAAATCATAGTGATTACTAATTATGTGTTTTTAAATGTGCTGGTAGGAAAAAAAGGTGGGGGAGAGTAAAAATCTCCCTTTTGACTTTGACGGTTGAATGCCACATGTCACTTTAATTATGGGCCCGTCCGTAAAAATCAAGCGGAAACTAAAACACGACAGCGTTTTATCATTTGCTTTACCTACCAAAAGGCGCGTGGAGTTTCGTGAGCCCGTGACTTCACGCGCGAGACTGAGAGAGCGAAAAAAGAGCTGAAAAGATACCAAGACAGAGTTAAGTGGTTAGAGAGAGAGAGAGAGAGAGAGAGGGAGGGAGGTTTCAGTTTGTTGGGTGCTTTAGCTTTTTTCTTATTCTTCTATGGCTTCTGTTTCAGCGTGTTGAAGAAGATTCAGAGAAGGAATCAACAGTGAAAAAATCAATCCGGTGAGAGATTCCTCTCTCTCGAGGGGGAGGGACATATTAGGCATTTCCATGCCGGGCTACTTCCCGTCCGGCGGATGCCTCTGCCACTTGCGGCGGCGTTGCGGCTGAGATGCGCCGTCGCCGATACTTTTCATGGAGGAGCGGTCTTGTTCTCAGTTACTCGCCTTGGATCGCTGCGTGACGAGCTGGAGATTTTTTTGTTGGGTTTTCTGGATGATTTGATTTGGTGGATTTAATTTGAGATTTGATGAAATCATGAAGGCGTTACGGCGAAGCTACACCTCTACGTCGTCGGGGAATCCGACGTTTTCGTCTTCTTCTTCACCGTCTTCGTCGTCGTCGTCTTCTTCTTCTTCTTGGATCTCACACTGAACCAGAAGAAGAAGTTTTCAGGGGATGTCGTTAGATATCGATTCGCAGATCCGATCTTAAGCTTACTTGGAGTACTCATTTAGTTACTTACTCGTGTCCATCCAATGATTTAGCTGAATTGATATTTAAACTCAATGATTTATCATCAACCATGCTCAAAGTTTGTTTCTCTCTTCGCTTAGTGATCGTTTCTACGCTTCTTCCATCATGTGTAGGAGCCGGTTGAAATCTCCATGGTCCCGCCGGAAAAGGAAATGGGCACTCACGCCACAGCAGTGGAAGAGTTTGTTTACGCCTGAAGGCAAACTCCGTGATGGTGGGGTTGGTCTCCTAAAGAAAGTTAGAAGTAGAGTGAGTTCTGGTCTTTGCCCATCTCTTGTTTTATCATCTAATCTCTCTGGTCTGTTTCTGAAATGCGTTGACATGTTGTAGGGTGTTGAACCCAGCATCCGAGCGGAGGTGTGGTTGTTCCTATTGGGAGTGTGAGTATTCTGCAGCTGCAATTTCTTCCTTGTTGTTCCTCGGTCTTGGTTTTTTGGTCTGTGATCCTTAAAAAAGGTCTTCTAATCTCTCTTATTTCAGGTATGGCTTGAACAGTTCCAGTGAAGAAAGAGAGGTGGTGAGAACTGAGAAAAGGTTAGAAACGAGACTAAACCGGTCTTGTTTGTACAATGCAGGTTTAGATGTTGGGTTTGTGCTGTGTGAAAGTTTACATTGTTCTGCCAATGCAGGAAAGAATATAAGAAACTGCAGAGGCGATGCCAGATGCTTCTGAAATGCGACAATGGAAGTATCCGAAATGTTTGCAATGGAAATTCATCTGATGATGGTGATGATTGCAACCCCACAGATGTTGTTAGGTTTAAGGAGTCTTCTTTTGGAGATATGAATAACCATGGCATTGGACCTGGGGATTCAGATATTTCTGCAGAGAATTCCGAGTCATCTGACTCAGAATCCTGTGAAGACCCTGAAGATTATCTGCTATTGCCATCTTTTATGTTCAGCGATGAGAAAAGTTTTGTCGAGGATAATTCTATTGCTGCTGCTGAAATCCAATCAGAGCTCGAAGTACATGAAGATTTCATTGCATGGCAGCGAATCATCCGCCTTGATGCACTGCGTGCGGATTCTGAATGGGCGACATATTCCCCGTATGCTTCTGCAATTACAGAAAGCAGAGCACGCCATTCAGCTGAATCTGTCGGATTAAAAGACTATGATCACTTAGAACCCTGCAGGCTTTTCCACGCTGCACGACTCGTTGCTATTCTCGAAGCTTATGCACTATACGACCCTGAGATTGGGTATTGCCAAGGGATGAGCGATCTACTTTCCCCTATCATCGCCGTGATCACTGAAGATCACGAGGCTTTCTGGTGCTTTGTGGGTTTCATGAAGAAGGCTCGCCATAATTTCAGGCTTGACGAAACAGGGATCCAAAGGCAGCTAAATATCGTCTCAAAAATCATCAAATGCAAGGATTCGCAACTTTACAAGCACTTGGAGAATCTCCAAGCCGAAGATTGCAGCTTCGTTTACAGGATGGTATTGGTGATGTTTAGGAGGGAACTCACATTCGAACAGACACTCTGCCTCTGGGAAGTGATGTGGGCGGATCAAGCTGCCATTAGAGCTGGGGTTGGTGGCAAATCACCGTGGAGCAGAATCAGGCAACAAGCACCACCCACCGATGATCTGTTGCTTTATGCCATTGCTGCATTAGTGCTGCGCAGGAAACTGATAATACAGAAATACAGCAGTATGGATGAGATTGTGGAGGAGTGTAACAGCATGGCCGGACAGCTCGATGTGTGGAAGCTCTTAGATGACGCACATCACCTTGTTGTGACCCTCCATGATAAGATCAAATCCTGAAGCCATCCTTTCCCGTCTCATCTACGTATAACACTTTACTCGTTCTGCTCAATCTCCGAGCATTTGAAGTCTGTATTCGGCTAGAAGCGAAGTGTTTCAATCAAACAAGCTCTTGCACTCATCTAGCCGCTGCCATTTTCAAAGCTTTTAGACAAGGTTTAAGGTTATTTCTGCAGGTTCTTACAAAACAAGAATTCTGCTAGACTTCTCTTCTTTTTTCCCAGCTTGTTCTTTTGTTTTATTTCCTTCAACAACACGGAGAACACAATACTATCTATCTATTTAAATGCATCAGTAGTGATACACAGGCATTCCTCTCGAATGTCATGGATTATTCTGATCATTGTTGTCCCCATTTATGTTCTTCATCCCAAATAAAGCCAATCCCTTTGTTTATTTTGTATCTCAATCAATTCAAGAACAGCGAAACAGATGTTGTCTAAATTATTGACTGAAAACGAGAAGGCTAGCAATGCATTATTATAGTTCATGGTTTAACAAGAATCGGTAAGGTCTTAGCGAAAACATGATGCAATCATCTAAGGGCGACACCAAAAAAAAGTTCCAGTAATACATCTTTCAAACCTTTTATATCCCAAGAGACAACAGCAGAAACAGGAGATATCGATCTCTCGAAAGCTCTACTCTTTCTTGGTGTAGTGACGAACGACAAGAGCCAGCCCCAAGATCAAGATAGGAACCAGAAATTGCAGAATCTTTATAACGAAATCGGGGGTCTTATCTTGGTTATATGTTGCTTGTTGTGGCGGAACATAAGTTCGTTTCGCAGGCACAGTCGATGAATCAATTTCCCCAAGGTAATACTGATGCATCATATCCCTTGCGGCGTCGCTGTGACCCACATCTTCAAAATCATTCGTTGCGTCCTTCCCTACATAAACATTCAAGAAATCGAGGGTTATTTCAAGTGATCTAAATGCAATATCAATTGGGGGAATCTCATTAGAACACACCTGTTGATGACAGCAAGACTTCATCACCTCCTGGATGATCATCCATGAAAGGGGTCACGTCGTAGACCTAGATTCCCAGCTCAAGAACAATAATCAGTATTTTGCTTTAACCCCTTTCGATAGACCACCAAGAATCTCAAACTAATTCACGACATTAACACAAACCACAGTTCCTAAGTGAGATCAAAGTATGTTAAACATAGAAAAGCTTGTACTTTCTCCCTAAGTATGTAAGATATGCTATTGTTTTCACCAATTTGTTCTTACAACAGACAAATGAGTTCAGACAAATCCTCACGCAATCGATTCAAAGAGAAATTCTTGAAACGAAGATTGAAAAGATCTGACCTTGCCGGAAATTATAAGCCAACAATCCTTGGTTTTGTTGTGCTTCGAAACTTCTTCGAATGTCAGAACCTTCTTCTCATCCGAAGCCATCTCTTCTCAACTAAAAAACAAATGTCAAAATCAAGCCAAATCAACAGCCGACCCAGACAGCACACATCTGAACTCAACCCACTAAACCAATATACGAAAGAGAAAAGATTCGAACCAAAAGGATAGATCCACGATCAGAGATAAATCTCTTCGTATTCTCAGAAAAAATAAATAAAAGGGAACCTTTTTCTCCCCTTACCTTTCGAATTTCGATGTCTACGAAGCACGAATTACCAGAGAGTGATGAGGGAAGCGATTGGGCTTCCCTTCCCCGTACTTGAAAGATCCAACTATAAATGAAATTACCATATTAGCCTTAGAAATTGCATGGATATTCGGTGTCGGGCAAGGGTAGCTCGAGTAAAATCAGAAACGTATAGGCCCCCAACGTGTAAAACTTTTAAATGGTGGTATTATTTCCAGATCCATGTTTTATTATTTATAACGTTTTATTAATGACTCATACTTTTCCAATTATTTCCCTATTTCCCTTTTTCATGTTAAAATTCTATTTATAATTCTTTTTATTTAAATTCTATTAAATCTTCCATTTAATTTCAAACTCCTAAAAACCAATCAATTTTAATCCGATTTTCGATCAAATTTCGATCTAATCCGATCCAGAATTAATTTTGATCTGTTTTATATTTAATTTTGACCCGATATAAATATAATTTTGACTCGATTTAGATTCAATTTTGACCCGATTTAAATTCAATTTAAACCAATTTGACCTGGTTTAAGCTCAATTTAAACCAGGATTAGGGCCAATTTTGATTTTTACCCCATTAAAACCAAAATCAATATGAACCGAATTAAATTTTAATTTAAACAAAATACTATTCTTATCAGTTTTTTAATTTTGACCTAAATTTAGTCTACTTTTGACTGAGATTGGATGCAATTTTGAGTGATTTGGATTTTATCGAGTGAAAATCAAAATTACACCGAAATTTCAATCAAAATTGCATCCAATTTTGATTTTCACACGATAAAAACCCAAATCAATATAAAATTTGAACGCGAACTAAACTGAAATTTAAACAAAAACAAATTCTTTTCCTTTTATTCGAATTAGATTTAAACCAAGTCAAAATTCAACCGTTAAAAAACTGTTTTTTAATTGGTTTAATTTTGTTGAATTTCATATCAATTCGGGTTTTAGTGGGTGAAAATCAGATTTGGGTAAAAATGTACCCAATTCGAGATAAAATTATACCAATTTCGGATTAAAATCGAACAAACCGATAAGAATCACGTTTTATTTAATTTTTTTGAATTTCAAATTAATTCGGGTTTTAGTTAGATGACAATCAAAATTGAGCCAAAATTATACCAATTTCGGGTTAATAATCGAACAAACCGATAAAAATTGGGTTTTGTTTAAATTTTGGTTTAACTTTGTTGAATTTCATATTGATTTCGGGATTTAATTAGATGAAAGTCAAAATTTGGTCAAAATTGTACCCAATTCGAGTCAAATTTAGACCAATTTCGGATTAAAATCGAACAAAATCGATAGGAATCAGGTTTTATATAAAGTTTTTTTTAATTTTGTTGAATTTCATATTGATTTGGGTTCTGTTTGGATGGAAATCAAAATAGGTCAAAATTGTACCCAATTCAAGTCAAAATCATACCAATTGGATTCAAAATCAAACTAGGGGTGGGCAATCCGGGTTTCGGGATGGGTTCCTCGGGTTCGGTCCAGGTTCGGGTTCCTAGGGTTTTAAAAAATTGAATCCAAAAAAACCCATTTGATTTTTGGGACGGGTTCCTTGGATTTCGGGTTGGGTTCGGGTTGTTCGGATTTTGAAACATTGAACCTAAAAAAACCGAATTATATTTGGGTTATTTCGCGTTCTCGGGTTCTTCGGATTTTTTGGGATTTGTTTAAACTCTTTTGATGCAGAATCATAGACAAAACTTCTTGCTCGAAATTGGAAACAAAAACCCTAAAAAAGAAAAGAAGCCCAAGTTATGATTTTTCAGCCATCATTTACTTAGAAAGATCGAAACAACCATCAATTGTGCCAAAGACTACTGAAATTTCATAGCAATTTAATCAAATTCGAATCTTCTTTGTACATAACTCCAAATTCCATTTTAATTCACACATTAGCACAAAAAGATAGCTTTTTTTTTATCCAAACCACTGAAAAACTTGAAATCTCTTTGCTATGATTTTCCATTCGAAGAGATATGTAAGCACGATGAGTCAAAATATCATAAGAAATTAGACAAGAAATAAGTAAGGACCAATCAAATGAACAGAGCTGTGAAATTTTACCAAGAGACGACGAAAAAGACGATGGCCCAAACGGTGTAAGAAGTGCACGTGATGAGACCTTTCCCAAAGCAAAGACACTTTGTGACGCTCGACGCCGACGACGAAGACGAAGGCGATGAGGTGAAGGGAGGTGATGACGACGAGGATGGAGACGGAGACCACCAAAAAAATACCAAGTTGTGATTGTAATTTGTAACCAATACAAAAATCCGAAAGACATTGAAAATGAGGGGGATTAGTTAAACAAATCACAAGCTAAAAGTCCGATGCACCATCAACGAGGAAGAAGGCTTACAATGTTGAAGATGCCGACGGATGGGAGGAGGAGGGGAGACGGACGGGAGGATGAGGGGCGACGGACGGGAGGAGGAGGGGCGACAGACAGGAGGATGAGGGATGAGCGTCGGATGGGAGGATGAGGGGCGAGCGACGGACGGAAGGAGGATGGGAGACAGACGGGAGGATGAGAGACGAGCGACGGACAGAGGATGAGGGGGAGCGACGAACGACAGACGGCGATTTGAGAATAAGAGTGTGAGAGTGAGAGAGAGGGAGACGACAGACATGTTAGGTTTAGGAGGGTTAGGTCCTTTTTTTGTTCATCGGGTTCTCCCGAACCCAACCCGGACCGACCCGAACCCGTTTGGGTTTTAGATTCTGAACCCATATGGATTTTCTACAAAACCATTTATCTCACGGGTTGTATTTTTCGAGTTGGGTCGGTCCGGGTAACCCGAAATGCCCACCCCTAAATCAAACAAATCGATAAGAATCGGGTTTTATTTAAATTTTGGCTTAATTTTGTTGAATTTTATATTGATTCGGGTTTTAATTAGATAGAGATCGAAGTTGGGTCAAAATTGTACCCAATTTGAGTCAATATTATATCAATTTGGGATTAAAATTCGAACGAATTGATAAGAATTAGTTTTTATTTTAATTTCGGTTTAATTTTGTTGAATTCCATATTGATTCAGGTTTTCATTAGATAAAAATAAAAATTGGATCCAAATTATAGTCAAATTTAAGTCTAAATCGGGTTAAAATTGAATATAAACCAAGTCAAATTTGTACCTAATTTCTAGTGAAAAAATTGATCCTAATCCGAGTCAAAATTAGGTCTAAATCGAATCAAAATTGAACCTAATCTGAATAAAAAAAATTGGAAGATTTAATGGAGTTTAAATGGAAAGAAGTTATAGGAAGAATTGCAAAAAATAAGAGAAAATAAAATTAAGAACAAAACATGAGACGAAATAATATAAATGCGTAAATAAAATAAAATAGATAAACATGAGAACAAATAGGAGTTTTATATTGATATTTACTACCACCAAGTATATATATATATAATAGAAACAAATATATTAAAATATTATTTATTATTTATGAAGTATTTTATTTGGAAAAAAAATTATAAGAGTGGTATTTGACAAGCTCTCTCTTTGGGATTATCATTGTTCATAAAAAAAATAGATTAGCATAAAAATAAGAAGTTAAAGAATTATCTTTTTACTATAAAATTGTCTTTGTCAAATTTCAATAATCTCGAAATAAAAAATGAAAGGACAAGATTTGAAATATAATGAGTAGCTATTACTTATATTAAACATAATTTCCCAAACGGTATTTTTACTTACGATACAAAACAAAAAACATGATTCACATTAGATGTCTCTTTCTAATTTTCAAATTAGACAATTATTTAATGTGGGTTTGACCAAGGAGAATATCAGAGCTTTCTTAGCGCTAAAACATTTTAAAACTATCCTCCTAAATCTGATTGAAAAAAATTGGAGAAAAGATATATGTGCTCTTATGTTTTGTTAATGAAAAACACATACGAAGGAGGGAAAGATAAATTTGAAATGAGGAAAAACAAAATTTGAGAGGAGGAAAACAAAGTTGAGAGCTATTTTCTTTCATTTTCGAGTGTTTCCTTCCATTTTTGAGCGATTTCTTTTCATTCTCGAGTGATTTCCTTCCATTTTGAGCGTTTTGCAGCAATTTTCGAGTGATTTCCAATAATATTTTAGTCATTTTTAGTGATTTTCAGCCATTTCCAGCGTTTTTAGCGATTTTCAGTGATTTTTTGTGATTTCCGGCGATTTGTAGGTGATTTCCAGCGATTTCGACCGTTTTCCAACGATTTCTGCAATTTCCGACGATTTATGGCAGTTTCTGGCGATCGCACTGGGTCACAGGATCGAACTGGGTCACAAGGTCGAACTGGATCGTAGGGTCGCAGGGTCACAGGGTCGCAGGATCACAGGGTCACAGGGTCACAGGGTCGGACTGGGTCGTTGGGTCAGATTAGGTCGCTGAGTCACAGGGTCGCATGGTCGAACTATGTCGCAGGGTTACAGGATCGAACTGGGTCGTTGGGTCGAATTGGATCGTTGGGTCGAACTCGATCTCGGGATTATAAAGATAATTTGGAAATATCAATATTTATAAGAGTATTTTTGAAATTACATTTTTTTCCAAAAAAAGTATTTTTTGAAGTGTTTAACTCTACCAAACTATTTTTTAAGTTAGTCCGTTTGACCCGTAGGCAATAATGACTAATAAATGGGTTGTTTCACGAAATTTAAATTTTTAGAAAATATATATTTTTTCTCTTATCATTTATATAAACAAATAATAATAATAATAATAATATATTTTAAATTTTAAATTTCTTGAAAATATATTTTTTTTCTAAATATCTCATAATTTTTTTAAATTTACAATACTATGTAAATTCAAAATCAAAATATAATCATATTTTTTTATATTAAACATCATTTCACTTGAATATTCTACAACAAAAATATATCATTAATAATTGTTGGTAGATGTTTCATCTTAATAAGTATTGGTTGTAATCGAATGTGTATCACATAAACATTGCTCTATAAAAATAATTATTTTGTCATTATATGTAGCACTAAAATCTTCATCTTTAACATTTTGATGGTGTGAATTACCGACGAAAAACATTGTATCAAAATAAATAAGATTCTTATTTTTAAAAAATAAAACAGCCGAAGTATTTAAAATTAAAAATCGTAATCCAAAATAAAAAATACATTTATATAGAAAAGCAATATAATCTTTACGTAATACTTTAATATATTTAAAAACTATAATATCTTACAAATCTATAAAAAAAACTATAATCACCTTGTAAACGTATGATATATAATCTATAATACATAATTTATAACAGTTGGGAAAAAAATATTTTTAAGTCTAGTGGGACTTGATTTCCTTTTAGTAGATAAAATTGTAAACAAATATATATTTCTTTTAATTTTATGATTCTATAAATACGGAAATAAATCGTTAATAGAATAATTAAATCAACCAAAATAATTTCTAAATTACTTATTTGAATTTTTTATATTTTTTCGGTAAATCTTTTCTTTTCTCTAATGTCAAATCCACCTCTTTGATGATATAAGAGAATTATGTGTTTTTGTTTTTTATGTTTTTGTCAATATTTTATGTTGTAATCTCTTCATCGCAACAAAAACAAAGATGTATAAAAAAAACATAACTTTAAAGACATGATTTTTAGATATGTCATTTAACTTTAAATTATAAATCAATATCAAACTTGTAATTATTCTCAAAATTATCTTTTGATTTCAAATTATGCGGATGGACACGGAGAGATTTTCACCCGATAATTGTCTCCTCAATACAACACTAATCATCACCGTGTGTACCTCAATAACAATTATCAAATACTTATATTTATATGATTCAACGTTAGAATAAAATTTGGGAAAACAGCCTATTCCCCCCTGAACTTTACCACTTTAATCATATTTCCCCGTGAACTTTCCTGCTCATCCTATTCCCCCCTAAACTATCACTACTCATCCTATTTCCCCCTGAACTTTAAAAATTCATCCTATTTCCCCCTCCGTTAACTTTCTGTTAAATATTTTTAAAACAGCCCATTCCCCCAAACAAAAACAGCCTATTCCCCCCAAACTATATGATTTCCAGCCTATTCCCCCCCCCGAACTATATGAATTTCAGCATATTCCCCCCAAACTATATGAATTCCAGCCTATTCCCCCCGAACTATATAAATTCTAGTCTATTTCCCCCCAAACTATATAAACTATAGCTTATTTCCCCCCGAACTATATAACCTATAGTCTATTTCCCCCGGAACTATATAAACTCTAGTCTATTCCCTCGAACTATATGATTTCTCTAAAAGTAACATATTTTCTTTATTTTTAATTTATTATTACATTTTTATATTACAAAATATTAAAATAAAAATACTTTAAATTCTAACAATTACAAAAAATTCTATATGATTTCTCTAATAGTAACATAATTT
>CM071869.1:5767950-5814134 GCA_036759665.1 Gynandropsis gynandra
GGGGGAATAGGCTGGAAATCATATAGTTTGGGGGGGGGGGAATATGCTGTTTTAAAAATATTTAACAGAAAATTTAACAGAAAGTTAACGGAGGGGGGAATAGGATGAATTTTTAAAGTTCAGGGGGAATATGATGAGTAGTAATAGTTTAGGGGGAATGGGATGAGCAGGAAAATTCATGGGGGAATAGGATTAAAGTGGTAAAGTTCAGGGGAGAATAGGCTGTTTTTCCATAAAATTTCTAACATTCTTCCACTTGATTCATATATGACAAGTATATATATGAATAAAAAAAGACATGAGTTAAATAAATAAAAAGACATGAGTTTAAAGACATGTCGTTTAGAGATGTCCTTTAATTTAAAATTACAAATCAATATGAAACTTGTAATTGTTCTCAAATTTTTCTTTTGATTTTAAATTATACGGATTGGCACGGAGAGATTTTCACCAATAATTATCTCCTCAATACAACACTAATCATCACCGTGTGTACCTCAATAACAATTATCAAATACTTATATTTATATGATTCAACATTAGAATAAAATTTCTAACATTCTCCCACTTGATTCATATATGACAAGTATATATAAAATCGTTGAGCTCACTTAAATGATCATATATACGAGTCACAACTTTATAAGAATTAAATTGATCGAATCATGCAGTCACGGGCCTGAAAAACGTCTCGATTCCTTCCATGTATCACAAATCAATATAATTCAAACAATTGTAGTTTGATAAGATAGACATCTAAAATTATCTTATCCCACAATGTCTTTAAACAAAGACTAAATATCTATAATCATAACAAATATGCATATCTGAAATATGATTCATAGATAAGCAAAATCAAAACTTACAATGATATCTAGAGTTCAAATAAACTTTAATGTGAAAGACTTATATTCATACATGTATAATCATTATCAATATAAGGACTTCGCGACTACTCCATTTCACTAACATGGTCAAGAAATATCTTTGGAGCTAGTCCTTTAGTCAACGGATACGCGAGCACATCATTGATGCCAATATGTTCAATTTGAACTCTTTGATTTTGCACTTCTTCTATAACCAATAGATATTTTAAATCCATATGTTTGGCACCTTTGGAGTATCAATCGTTCTTCGAGAAGAATACGGTTGTCGCATTTTCACAATATATATTCATCAGTTTAGCAATGGTAACAACGATACCTAAACCATGAACAAAATTGTGCAACCACAACGATTGAACTGTAGTTTCAAAGCATGCTACAAATTCGGCCTCCATAGTGGAAGTAGCAATGACAGACTGCTTACTACTCTTCCATGAAATAGCTCCCCCAGCTAAAACGAACAAATAACCAAATGTCGATTTTTAAATATCCAAGCATCCGGCATAGTCTGAGTATGAATAACCAACAATCTTAAGATTTCTAATTCTTCTATATGTGAGCATGTTATCCTTGGTGCCTTGTAGATATCTTAAAAATTTCTTTGCAGCTCTCCAATGAAATGGTCCAGAATTTGATTGGTGACGACTCAACATACCAACCGCAAAACTGATATCTCCGATCTAGTACAAGTCTGAGCATACATCAAACTTCCGACTAAAGAGGCGTAAGGAATATCATCCATTTACTTACGTTCTAAGTCATTCTTAGGACATTGGGATAGACTGAAACGATTCCCTTTCTATATGAGAATCGGACTTGGTGATCATGATTCCATTTTAAATCTTTCTAAAACTTTGTCGATGTAAGCCTTTTGAGACAATCCCAAATTTTCTTGTGATATGTCTCGAAATATATCTATTCCGACCACATAGGAAGCCTCACCCATATCTTTCATCTCAAAGTTACTAGAAAGATAATCCTTAACATCATGTAATAACTCACGATCATTGGCGACAAGAATAATATCATATACATACGATACAAGGATTATGAACTTGATTCCTACAATCCTTATGTAGATTCACCGTTCAACTGTCATTTCTATAAACCCATATGACAATACAGTATCATTGAACTTCAAATACCATTGTTGAGAAGTTTGTTTTAATTCATAGATAGATTTTTTCAACTTACATACCAGATTATTTCTACTTGTGGTCTCAAAACCTTGAGGTTGATCCATATAAATCTCCATTGAGAAATATTGTTTTAACATCCATTTGGTGAAGCTCAAGATCAAAGTGAGCCACCAAAGACATGGCAATCGTTAAAGATTCCTTTCTAGAAACTGGAAAAAAAGTCTATTTGTATTCAATACCGTTCTTTTGAGTGTAACCTTTGGCGACAAGTCTGGCTTTATACCTCTCAGCATTACCCTTAGAGTCTCGCTTAGTCTAAAAGATCCATTCACATCAAAATCTTTTAGAATCCTTCGATAATTCCGTCATTTTCCAAACATTGTTGTCATCCATAGATTTCAGATCTTCTTTCATGGCTATCAATCATTTTTCAGAATTTCTACCGCTCATGGCTTGTTCAAAAGAGACTAGGTCATCATTCATGCTCAAGTCATTTTTATGTTCAAATGCATAACACATATAATCATTTGAAATAGCTGGTATACTTTCTCTAGTAGACCTCCTCAAAGCTATTCCTTCTTGAGATTGCACTTGTTCATTTACTTGAACATTTCCCTATCTTTTTGAATAATGGCATCCACAATTGGATCATGAGCATCTATTTGTTATTGTTCCATATTCATACCTTGCGGTTGTGCTACAATAATCGGAACATCAACTTGAGGTGGGTCACTTGATGGATTTTGGTTCATCAATGACTCTTTTATCTTTACATTACGTGCTCCCACACTCCCACAGATATTGTCATTTTCAATGAAGCGAGCATTACCAGACTCTATGATTCTCGTACTATGGTTAGGACAATAAAATCTATACCCTTTCGACCTCTCTGTATATCCAATAAAATAACCACTAATGGTTTTGGAATCCAATTTCTTTTCATGTGGATTATATATCCTCACTTCAGCTTGACATCCCCAAATGTGAAGATGTCTTAAACTAGGCTTT
The DNA here is from genome assembly GCA_036759665.1 of Gynandropsis gynandra. NCBI lineage: Eukaryota > Viridiplantae > Streptophyta > Magnoliopsida > Brassicales > Cleomaceae > Gynandropsis > Gynandropsis gynandra. The sequence goes on from CM071869.1 coordinate 5,770,982, forward strand.
CTAGATGTTCACAGTTCATAAGGTGTCTTAGAAACTTATTTACTAGGTACCCTATTTAATATGTATACAGTTGTTTTCAATGCATACATCCACAACGAGATAGGTACAGAACTATCGTTCATCATACTCCTTACCATTTCCATAAATGTATGATTGTGCCTTTCCGCTACACCATTCTGATGTGGTGATCTGGGCATTGTATATTATGCACAAATGCCCTTAGATTCAAGGAGTTTCTTAGATGGACCTTGAATTTGCCCAACTTCCGATATTTTTTCATAATATTCACCACCTCTATCAAAACATATTACCTTAACCTTTCTATTTAACTGCCTTTTAACCTCCAAAATGAATGTCTCGAGGACATCAATCGATTGAGTTCTTTCATGCAGTAAATAAAGGTAACAGTATCTAGAATAATCATCAATAAATGTCATGAAATACTGTTCACCGCCCAAGACGGTACATCGAAAATACCATATATATTTTGTATGTACTAGATCGAGTAACTCATTACTTCTTATGGCAACATGTTTTGGTACATGTTTGGTTTACTTACCCTTAATCCAATCCACACAAGTACCATTCCACTCGGTAAAATCCAATTGAGATAAAAAAAATTAGTTTTAATTAGTCTCATAATCGTCTCTTTGGATATATGACTGAGTCTTTTATGCCACAAGTCAATGGACGACTTATTAAGTGCATTCCTTTTCATACCAACATCATGTTCAAGCAAAATATGAAATATGAAATTAATAAATGTAGAACGTAGATTGAAACAATACAAAACATCTAATAATAAACCAGTACCACATAAGATTTTACCACGATACAATGAAAAACAACCATGTCCAATCTTAAATTCAAAACCTAATACATCCAACCTTGAAGCGAAAACAAGATTTCTAGAACAATCAGGAACATATAAAAAGTTTTCTAGATCTAGGCAATAGTTCCTATCTAACACGATTCTATATGTCCCGACACCTTCAACTCTAGCTTTCATCATGCTTCCCATAAATAGAAAGCTTTCACTTTTTGGCATTCCTTGGAGATGTAGGTAACCCTGTATAATATTAGAGACATGAGTAGTCGCACCAGTATCAAGCCACCAAGTATTAGAAGGTACTTCAATCAGATTTGATTCGAAGCATACTGAAACGAAATGTATACCTCGTTTGTCAAACCAACCTTCATTTTTAGACAATCAGCCTTTTTGTGCTCATGTTTGTTGTAAAAGAAACCTTTCATAATCTTTCCAACATCTCCTTTCCCTCTACCAGGTTGCACCTTATATGGATATTTACCTTTATTTTTCCGTTTCTTACTTGGAGCTTTGCCGTCACTTGAACCAGCATTTGAATGACCACCATAAGCAAAATTTGCTCGGGGAAACTTGACTTTAAGGTCTTCCTTTTGCCTTGCCTCCTCTTACATGAGCGTGACCTTGGTATCTGAAAGAGACCATTTTTCCTTGAGTTGGTTGTAAGTTCTCTAAAATTGTTTGAAATCATCACCTTTGCACGATTTCACCATGAACTCAACTAACACATGCTCACCGAGATTAATATCCAAACTTTTGATCCGGTTGTAGGTATTCACCATATGAGTGATATGATCATTCATAAACTGAGATATGTTGTATTCTCTCGTCGATAAATCATTAATAAGAGCAGCAACAACAAACTTATCCATAATGTCTGTCATAGTAGACTTCTTAATCTCAGCAAGAAATTCCTTCACATTTCTCAGCCTTAGGTTGGGAAGGCTTAACATTAGGCAATATGCTAAGCTTGAGAAAGCTCATCATAAGTCTATTCGACCTGTCCCAATTCTCCCACAGTTTCTTGTCTGCCTCAGAACTTGTATCGGTTGGTTTAGTGGGCTCATCCATAATGGGAGCTGAATCGAGTCCTAAAAGGCCAACATTTAGCTTCACATATTCGATCCAACCGTCATAATTATGCATATTAAACTTGATACCATTGGCAATCATACTTAACATAGTGGAGACCACTGCAAAATAATCACATCTCACATTTAATTTTCTTTGAATTCAGAAAATAATTCAAATTATATAACTTATACTAAAATATTGTATTTAAATTCACATTTGGACTAAATCTAAACACAATCAACATGCATCAAACAACTTATATAAGATTAATCACAATGTTACTTTAACATATACGCCATCTTTGGATGTACATCACATGTTAATTAAACAAAGTTCATAATCTACTTCAATTGTTATTAACAATGAGTAAGATCTACCTTTGGGTAACCATATAACTACATGTTGTTACTATAAATATTTATCATCATTCTTAAATGTAATTATAAAGTTAAACATTTATATAAATAATTTAAATCATTAATGAATTTGAGTGGGCCATTTTGGTGACTAACACACTCACTAAATATTAATGAATTAAATTACGTGATCTAAAAGAAAGACATACCTAGAATTCGATTTTTACAAGAATTTCGTATGTCTATATGTATAAGACTATTTCATCATCTTAATGAAATATATTCTTGGTCTAATGGGTTGTGCTATATGCTCCATGCCTTACATAGTGTATGTATCTCCCTCTTCGACTTAAATGACTGAAACTCCTTCAAAACCCACCGAAATTCGAAGCCGATTCGTCGACAAAACCACTAAAGGTCGGTCGTTGTGGAATCTGACCACCATAAGACGATGAACGACGTCAAAACCATCGTCACTTCCTCCGAAATTCGGAAATTCAGTGGATCAACACGCTGACAATACCGCAACCTCTGTCACGGACGAGCGGCAAAACGACACGAACACGTTCCCATACCTTCGATATCCTTCCCACACTGTCAAGAATGAACCGACACATTCACCGCATAGGAGACGAACGGACACGCTCGTCACCATGGTCGTCCGAGGTTCATTCCCGTAACTTTCCAACGGCGAGATCATCGACGAACAGATGGTTTTGGTGGACAGAGAGGGCTTCGGAGCGAAGGTCGGTGGTTTATGGTCAAATGAATGGTTACAGAGGAATGGTTACAGAGGATCGGTGGATTGGGAAACCTTGAATGCCGCAACACCTAACAGTGAAATCAAAATTTTTAATTCAATTATCCTTTTTTATTTAATTGAATAAAATTCAATTAATCATTTTTCATCCATTTTAAATTGATAATTGAATAAAATTTCAGTGAAGAATTTTCCATAAACACTGAAGCAATGATTTAATTATTCTATTATTTGGCTTTGATACCAAATATAAATAAAATATATATTTATTTTAATTTTACATTCTATAAATGCGGAAATGAATTGTTAATAAAATAATTAAATCAACAAAAAAAATCTATAAATTACTGACTTGAATTTTTCATGCTTTGTCCGTAGATCTTTTCTTTACTCCAATACCAAATCCACCAATTTCTCCTTAATATTCTTTTTGATGATATAAGAGAATTATGTATTTTTGTTTTCTTTTTTTTCATTATTTTGTGTTGTAATCTCTTCACCGTAACAAAAACAAAGATTTATTTAAATAAATAAAAAAAGACATGAGTTTAAAGACATGCCTTTTGGATATGTCCTTTAACTTATAATAATTACAAATCAATATCAAATTTGTAATTATTCTCAAAATTATTTTTTGATTTCAAATTATGCGGATTGGCACGGAGGGATTTTCACCCGATAATTGTCTCCACAATACAACACTAATCATCATAGTGTGTACCTCAATAACAATTATCAAATACTTATATTTATATGAATCAACGTTAGAATAAAATTTCTAACAAAAATACATTGGATTTCAGTATAATCCTTTTATTGCATATGGAACGCTCCACCCACCGATTCTTATATTAAAACTCATTAATCTTATAATTTTAATCTCAATAAAAAGTTACAAAATCTTTCAATCCTCATGCTATCACCTCATCATTCTTTTTTATTTTATTTTATTTTTTATACAAAATTAATAATACTTATTTTGTATATTTAATGAAATTTTTTAAAACACCTTTCTTCAATTAATGTGCAATATCCTAAAAATTAAAAAGAATTTAATATGATTCAATTAATTAATTTATAAATTTAATTTTAAACATAAATAAATTTAAGTGGTTCAATGTTCATAAAACTTTGAATAAAAATTAAAAAATAATATATTTAGTTAAAATAATTTAAAATTTTGATTTTGAACATAAATAAAACTAATATATATATATATAAAGTTGAAAAATTTCTCAATCATCATGTTGTTACCTCATCATTCTATTTTTATTTTATTTCATTTTTATACAAAAATTAATAATATTTATTCTATATATTTAATGACATTTTTTAAAAATTAAAAATAATTTAATATTTTTCTATATTAATTTATAAATTCGATTTTAAACATAAATAAAATTAAATGGTTCAATTTCCACAAAACTTTGAATACAAATTAAAAGAATTTAATATAAAAATTAATATATCGAAGTTTTAAATTAATTTATTGAAATTTAATAAATTCACTATTGTTATTTTATTTAAATTTTTATACAAAAACTATAATATTTAATCTATATATTTAATGACATTTTTTAAAACGTTTTTTTTCTAAATTAACGTTCAGTATTCTACAAATTAAAAAGAATTTAATATATTTTTATAAATTAATTTACAAATTATATTTTAAACATATATAAAATTAAATAATTTTTATATTATAAAACTTTGAATTTCAAATTAAAAATAATTTAATATAGTTAATAAAATTAATTTTCAAATTCATTTTAAATATAAATAAAAATAATATATAATATAATATATATATAGATATAAAGTTTCAAAATCTCGCAATCTTCATGTTGTTATCTCATCATTTTATTGTTATTTTATTTTATTTTTATAAAAAAGTAATAATATTTATTATATATATTTAATAACAATTTTTGAAACGTCTTTTCTAAATTAATATGCAATATTCTACACATTAAAAATAATTTCATATATTTCAATAAATTAGTTTATAAACTTTATTTTAAACATAAATAAAATTAAATGGTCAATTTTTACAAAAGTTTGAATTCAAATATAAATTAAATTAAATATTTCAAAATTTAAATTACAATTAAATTAAATATTTACGTATTTATATGAATAAAAATATATAGTATATATATGAATTTTTAGTTATTAAAATATTGAAAACATGTTAGAAACTAATGAAAAGAGATATAAATAAAATATAAACAAATAATCATATAAATTTGTTATATAAATTATATAAGCTTTTATATTCATGAACTCTACAAAATATTTCAAAATTTTAATTTCATTTATAATTATATAACAGATTTATGTTTTATATGAATAAATAAATAAATAAATAATTAATATAGCATGTTTACATAAAAGTTTTGTTATAAAAAATAACAAATATTAGAAACTAATGAAATGAGAAAAATAAATAAACTATAGACAAATAATCATAAAATTTTGTTATATAAATCCATATAAAATATTCTTATTCATGAACTATACAAAATATTTTAATATTGTAGAATTTAAATTTAATGTAATTGTATAAGAAATTTACTTATTTATATGGATAAAAGAATATAGTATATTTACATGAAAGTTTTGTTATAAAAAATTGAAAACAATATTACAAAGTAATGTAATAAGTAAAATATGGACATAATCGTATATATTTGTTACGGAAATCTGTATAAGGTTTTATTCTTGAAATTTATAAAATATTTTAATATTTCAACATTTGAATGTTATATATAATTATATTAAAAAATTACATATTTATATGAATAAAAATATATACTATATTTACATGAAATTTGGGTTATAAAATAATTGAAAATTATTAAAAACTAATGAAATGAGATAAATAAATAAAATATAGATAAATAATCATATAAATATGTTATATAAAACTATATAAACTACAAAATATTGTAATATTTCAAATTTTAAATTTTATAAGAAAAAATATAACAAATTTATGTATTTATGTGATAAAATTAATAGTATATTTAAATGAAAGTCTGGTTATAAGAAATTGAAACAATATTAGAAATTGATTAAATGAGATAAATAAATAAAATAGAGATAGATAAACATATACATACGTTGTATAAATCCATATACTTTTTCTTATTTATGAATTCTATGAAATATATTAATATTTCAAAATTTATATTTGATGTGTAGTTATATAATAAATTCTTGTACTTAGATGAAAGTTTGGTTTTAAAAATATGAAAAACATTGGAGACTAATGAAATGAAACAAATGATAAAATTGATAATCGTTTATTATATTATATCTAAAAAATTTTGTTTTAAAAATCACATATTTTTTATATAACATTGTTATCACTATCATATATAATTGAGTTATAATAATTAGATCCTACCAATTTTTGTAATAATCAGATCCTACCAATTTTTTGATGATTTTAAACAAAAATTTTAATATATTATCTATTTTTTCGTAAAATGATATGACATGTATCATCACATTTTATTTTTTGTCTTTCTATATAATGATGCATTTGTGATATATAAATTCCAATTGTATAACTAAAAAATGATAAAACTCTATGCATCGCGCGAGTTCTGTTACTATATAAATATCATCTAAAATAGATGGTGTATGTTCACTGAAAACGGATCAAGACCGCACTAAAACTATTTTCATATGTTACTTGGTTGATATTGTGATTCCTCCATGGTAAATCAACAACTATTATCATGTGTATCACATCAAATGATGTTTTATCATGGAATAACACCATCATATCTTATGTTGATCATGCTTTGGAGAAATTCTCATTCGCTTATTATCCCAAATAATTGGATGTGGCATAAATCCGAACAAAAAATGAATATAAAGGTGTTTGTTTGGCTCTTTGAAGAAGTAGAAACAAAAATTTGATTGAACATAGAATCACCATACTTGAAAGTAGAATAATGAAGGTTACTTGGTATAAAATTCTTCTTGATTCAAGCTTTTTGTATGTGATACTAAGAAGTATGGTTTTATATGGTAAATAATTTGTTTTCAAGTTGTTAAGAAGAGATTGGAGTAGAAAGAAATGAATAACATCAAGTCTATAACATCTCATAAGAGTTTAGAAAATGCAAACATAAAGAATAGTGGAAGACGAGTGAATTATAAATTTGAACTAATTAACTATGCTAATGAGGTATGCTTTCAATGAAATGAAAGGAGATGATGGAAAAGGAAGATGAAGATATAAGAGGAAACGATTCATTTGTTCATGTGGATGATACGATAAATCCCTTGAAATTTCTTTGTCATTACTCATACAAAAAACATAATGGAATTTGATTTTGTTTTTTATTATATTTTCTATAGTAAAATAAACATAAATAATAAAAGAAATATAGAGAAAATTTGAAAAAAATTGGAAGAAAAAAATAAATATTGCAAAGTTAATTAAAATTCTAACCAATAAATAACAAATACTATGTATCACCATATAATAGTATATTATATATATTACATGTTTTTAGTTTTTTCAGTCTAACTATGAGTGAGCTGATTCAATTATTTTGTTTTTCATATGATTTTAAGATATAAAAGAAATATTATAACAATTAATTTTAGACAAAAATATTCACATTCATAGTTCAATGCAATATATTTTCACCCCATTGATATTTTATTAGTTTCATATTTTTTTAACTATTCTGTGTTATTAAAAGATTATTTAAAAATATATTTTTCCACTTAATTTTATTATTAAACTAGATCAATTTTATGTTATAACATTTTGAAATTTTTTATAAACATTTATTTACATATTATTCGATAAAATAATATATCCGCAATGTTATAAACAAAAATATTTAGTATCGATTTATTTTTAATAAATTAATTTTTATTATATATTTGTAAATTTTTATGTGGGGTTTTTTTTAGTATCTCTAATACCATAATTCATTTGCATATAATAAATAATCCAAAACCCAATAAATTTTAAAGTTATAATTCCATTTCGACAATGAACTGAAATGAGAAAGCAGCATCGAATTCGACCATTTCTAAGCCATTTTTTTTATATTCGACGATTTTACATTGTCAACTACAAAAAATATTTTGATTCTTCCATGATTAATTACTCCATAATTATCTGATTTTTCAGATTCTAAAGACTACTTGCTCGGCTTGAAGCTCATGCAGATCGGAGGGTTAACCCCGGCGAGAGCAAGGACCGACGACGGCAGAATCCAGAGACCATCGCCGCAAATCAGACCAGAAGCCATCGCCGGAATCATCAGACTCGCTTTGGATTTGTCGATCTTGTTCCACACGAACACGATCAAGCTCCCGACACACATGTCAACGGCGAAGTACCCTCCCACAAGAAACGGAACTGCCATGGCCATCGGAAGCGGAGTCCACTTCCCGATATTCTTCGGTGACATGTCCCTGAAGAGGTTGGCCGCGACGGCTAAGGCGAAGAAGCCATAACAAAGCTGGAGACAATGATGTGGCAGTGCCGAGAAGCCCTCAACGCCGAGGATTGCCATGTTTCTGTAAACCAGAGCGTACGGAGCTTTGTATGCTCCGTCAGGGTTTCCCACATCGAAGGCCTTGTAGAAGAGCATAAACGTAAGCGGAGCCACGACACAGCCGATGGCCGTGCCGATTGCTTGGCTAATAAGCATGGAACGGGGCGAAGTAAGCGTGAGGTGTCCAGTCTTGAAATCATGCATTAAGTCAGAAGATATGGAGACAATGGATTTGATTAGACCGCACCCTACAAGGCCTGCAATCACACCATTTTCTTTTCCGGCCAAAGCGGCCAAGATAAAAAGCGCAACTTTGCCATAGTTGTAAGCCATGTTCATGTCCGTAAGGCCTGCACCATAGGCGTTACTGAAGCTGAGGGACGGCGCCAAGATGTAAGCAACGACGATGAAGTACCATTTGAGCTCTGGGAACATAAGAGGGATCACAATGATGGAGATAATGGAGAAAACGACGTAGCCTAAGGCCGCTACCCATAAGGGAATGCTGTCTCTGATGAAGACTTCGTCTCTTCTGAGCTCTGCAACTGTCTCCTTATTCTGATCTGAATCTGTAATACTAAACATCAGAGGCGATACAATGGACAATGCCGAGCACTTAAATGGCGTGGGGCTTACGGGATTTAGCGTCAATGCGGTTGTTCATTTTGGAATACATGTTCCAGGCGGTGAAAGTTAGTATCTTGAGGAAGTTGTAGAGCCCATCTCCAAGGATCAAGGCAATTGATATAAAGACCTGTAAAAAATATGAACATCCCTTGTTATCACTCTTCAAAATTGAACAATTTGTACTGAAATGTATATGGAATGGCAAACCTTGTAACCATTAAGACTCTTCATGCTACTTTCTTTGAGAGATGAAGGGAACCATTCTCCTTTAAGACCCTTGATGAGAGGCCACATGATTCCCCAAGACAGAACAGCACCAAGAAGTAAAGATAAGTTGACTAGATGAGAACAAATCATCCCTGCTCCCACGTATGTCAGGCTGAAATCGAAGTAGAATCTGCAAAACAAAGATTTAAAGTATGAATTGGTTTCGTTTACATGTTACGTATATAGTAAGACTGGGAAACGCACGAGTTCTTCCAAGCCATTAAGCCAAAGGTAGGGAACTGAATGAATCCGCATTCATCGCCGCCAGCAAAGAACCACTGGAAGAAGGCCCAGATGAAGCTAATGGAGAAGTACTTGGTAAACCCACGAACCTGTTTTCTGCATAAACATGATCAAATCCTTCATATTTTGATGATGTTGGAGGGAGGCAGAGCTTAAAAAGATAGAGATAGGAAAGTACTTGGCCATCTTATTGCCTTTGGGAGTGTGAAATCCGTTGATCAGAACTGCCGTAGCTGTTCCACTCGGATACGTTAGCTTGTAGTCTATTATCATGATCTGCAAAACAATACCAAAGGAAAACAAATATGACTCCTGTTCTGTCACATAACCACAACATTCAAACCCAACTTTGTAATTCTCAGATGGATTTCGATCTAATTGAACCAAAAAGCTAAGTTTATAGTTCATATTGCTCCATCTATATGAATCCTCAATTCATTTTACAATTTCATCTTCTAGCTGATGTAGCACAAAACAAAATAACACCACCCTTTACACATATGTTAGATCATGGAACTTACAATATCACAAGCGTGACCAGACACCGAAATATTCAAATCATTGGGTTTAGTTGAACCAAAACCATTAATTAGTTTAAGAGTTTATGATTTACAGACTATATATGATTTAGACCAATCGAAACAAACTAAAGTTTGATACTATGTCAAACGGTTTATGGGTATAACTGAATGGAAAAGTTGGTTGAAAAAGAATTCATGATTGACCAATATATAAATAAATTCATAAATCACGTTCTAATATAAAATATTAGTTAGGAATGGAAAGGATGAAAGAAAAGAGGAAAAGTAAGTAACCTTTCTGAGAGGGACTAAAGCCAAAAGTCCGACAAAACATGAGACAAACAAGAAACCAGTCATCCAACCAATCCCAGGTTCTTTAGTACTTCCGGGGTTGTTCCCTTCTGTGTCGATCCCTGATTGTTCATACGTCCTCTTATTCAACCCAAGAAGATAAGAACCAAACCCACCTGCACAAATTCACACAAATCAAACCATCAGATTACAGCCACACGGTCTGATTTATGCATACAATCTGTTTTGGCCAACCTCCAACAGCTATGCTGTAACAAGCAACAGCACACGTCTGAACAACCGTATTCTCTTGTTTGGTGAAGGGTTTGGTCATGATCCCGGCCTTGTGGAGAAGCTTTGTCCACGTCTTGAGGAAGACAAAAGCCAGGAGAGCCGCAGAGACATTGAGATTTGGGACTAATCCTGTCGTGAGATTCAGCTTCATCACTATCACACTGTAGATCACTCCGATCAGTAAACTCGCAACTATTCCTCTGAAGGTAATTTGGTTTTTCCATGGCGGAACTGTTTTCAGGTCGTCTGGTTCGTTTTGCGTCTCTTCCAAGTCATCTCTCTCTATTCTCTCTGTCTCAACCACTTCTCGTTCCATCGACGAATTCCTCATTTGGGTCTCTTCTAATTACTGAACCCAGAAAGAAACTGAGAAGGAAATGGATTCTGCAATATCAATCGAACCCTTTTCTGAGAAAATTATACAGAAACAGAGAGAGAAAAAGTAAAAAATGACGCAGAATTACCTCCTTTGATCAATTTGATTCCGGAATATCAAACAGAGTCCAGAATTTTCCTACTTTTCCACGCCAAACTAATCACAAGAAGAAGAAAAAAACAAATATTACTTAAGCCAAAAGTAAAAGATTAAATTATTCATAATTTTCAAAGTAAACGATAGAATCAGATGACGCCTCATTCACTCTATTGGATTCCAGAAAAAAAAAACAGAGATCAGATTAAAAGTGTGAGAACTTTGGATTATACCCAGGAATCTGCCATTATCTACAATAGTATTAGGATAGGGTTTTGATGAAACAATGAAAACTAAAAGAAGAAGCTTGAAGAAGAGAATTTACCATCATCAAAGAAAAACAAAAACCGAACCGGCCTTGTGTTCTTTGTCGGAGAAAACAACAAGAACTCAAGCAATGAACAACACCCGAAAGCCTACACTTACAATTCCCAAAAAGATGAAACTGGAGCCGACTTCAACAGCATTAAATGCAACCGTAGAAGGATTCAACAGTAAGAACAGTGGACTCTTTCAATCCTGGAATTGAGGAGGTGGGTTAGAAGAAAGCTTCTGGATTTGTATCTTATGTACTACAAAGACTGGTTATTCAGCTTTGATAGTACATAATATTATATTGTAGTACAAAACAAATGTAAATCATCAATTTTGGTTTACAGAATTAGATACAAAGAATGGGTTTGACTTTATAGAGGGGTGATGTGAAGGCAAACACAAAGAATGGTTATTGGGTGTTCATGAAGTACAAAAAGATCGAAACTTTTTGGAGTTTGATTGAAACCCACCAAATGGTATGTAATTTATATTCTTTTGTTTTTTTTTCTGAGAAAAATCTGCTTTCTTGTTTAGACCGAGGTGTTGTTCGATTCTTATGTGATTGTTTTTTTTTACGGAGAGATGACGACATGATGGAGTGTGTGAAAACATATTTTTACCTTTTCTGTTTTGAATTTGCCATGTTTTGGGCCGATATTGGTTGTTTTTAATCCTGTAATTAACTATTACAGAATATATATAGTCTATAATATTAACACAAAATCAGTGATAAATGGTGAGAAATATACCAAAACAGACCAAAAGAGGGAATTTCTATAATGAATTTGTAAAAACCAATTATTAGGCAATCGTATTATTAATAGATTCTTATTTTTTTAATTAAATACGCACAATTAAATGCTTAGGCTCTACATGTAATATTCAAATTCAAAGTCAATTTTTGTTTGTTGTTGTGGTGTGTTGGCTTGTTGGGTATTCTCACTTTGCTCTATTTATCTATAATTTGATAAAAACAACAATTTCTTGAATACCTTATTTTGGGTAGAACGATTTCCTGTATATAACTCAATAAAAATATTCTTACGTCTAGACTAATTGTTAATTAGGATTTACAAATTGGGTTTAAGTGGGGCAAGTGGTCCCACACAAGGGTTTTTCTTCTTTTGTACTTCATATCATTATTTGATAGAATCTTTACTTTATTGAGTGTTCTAAAAATTATCTAGCCGACTATTATGCATTTCTATTTTTATTGGCCATCCAAACGTTTGAATATCATTAGATGTTTAGACGTTTTTATTTAGGTGTTTTAGCGGAGTTTTTAGACAATTTAAATGTCTAAATGTATATCTAAATTAAACATATAATTTTAATAAAGAAGCAACTATTATATAAAAAAATATAATTAGATAATAAATTTATAATTTATCTTTTTATTTATTATAATATAATTCGTAAATATTTAAATAAATATAAAATATATAAATCATTTAAAGAATAATAACAATTACCAATATTTATATATTTATATGCTATTATTTATATTCTATAATTCTATGTATACTATTTTATGTATCAAGACACTATTTAATTTTAAACGTTACGCATGAATCATCGTCCAATCCGATTAATATCTTTATTCAACATTGACCCTATACATTCACACAAAGCCAAAACTAAATTATATATTTATGTCCATAATTATGAAAAAGTTGTAGCCTTTTTTGTATGTTATCTTTTTTATACAATTTTGTTTTTTCATATTATACCAATAAAGTTAATTTGTGTATTTAAAGGGCTCTTTCAAATTGTGTGAGAAAAGGGGCCATTCTAAAAGAAAAAATGAGTAGAAAATATACGTCTCCTTAATTTGGAATTTCTTTCCCTTCTCATTCTTTTGTGTGTGTATATATATATATATAAATATTTGTTTTGCTTAAAAAAAGTGTATGGCCTTTAATTTTGGATAGGAATATGGGCCTTCCACTTGCCAATTATTGAAGGAATCGGGCGGATTAATTATTTTGACATAAATTAATCCCTCCATTTGCTTATGCTCAAACGTAAACGGACATAGATTTTATAATCTTATATTGCATGCAAATTGTAATAGAAAATAAATTATTACACTAAGAACCATGAAAATAAAAATGATTTTGACATAAACTCTAGTAATATATGGTTTATATTATTTTTTATATTTTCAAAATTTTTATGATTTTTACTATCAATTTTTTATTGGATTATTATTAAAATAGATATATTCTTTAATATAAAAAATCGATTTTATAATGAAAATACAGTTTATTTTGTTAGCTGTTAAATGAAATAAGGAGAACATGGCTCTCCTTCGTCATCTTTTTGCAGAATAAGGTTCTCTCATGTTATAATGAAACTTCTACAAAAGCCAAAAAGAACTTATTCACGTTCAATTCAAGAAAAAGAAAAACAAAATTGTTGAATAAATCCAGAGATATAATTAGATTGAATCTAACTGATAAAAAAACTAACAATAGTCCAATAAAATATTATACAATAAATTATCATACTTAAAATTAATTAAGTCAATTAATGAAGGGATTACATTTTATATATACCAGATTTAATAATGCAATAATTCATAAAATTTCAATAATAATAATAATAATAATAATAATAAAACAACCTAGATTTGTTTTCTATATCTTAAAAGATTATACATATATTTATTGATCCAACAATCTTATACTCTATATATTGTTATAAATACACAACTAACCTAATATTAATTTTGTACATTAATCTAACACATATCACATAAACATATTTTTATTTCCAATATTAGAATTACCCTTCCATTATTGTCCTAAATTATGGTCAACCTAGCATGTATTGCCACATATACTTTGAAGTTGCAATACATTGAATAGGTAAAATATATTCAAAATCTCTAAAACTATCTAAGTGTTGATATAAAATCTTAAAATTTAATAAGATATAAAAGAATAAAAAGTTAAAAATCAACTCAGAAAGATATAAATTTATAATGTTTTTCATAATACTATCTATATAACATTAACACAAATAAATGAATTTAATTGTTCTATTCATCTGATGGATCAATATAAAATTTTAAACAATATAATATATATTTTTTATTTAAATATTTTTCTTCTATAATTTTGTTTCTTAAAAATACAAACAAAATATAACAAAACTTAAACACTCCATAAAATATTTCATATCGTTTTTCTTCTTAAAAATACTAATACGGTGATGGGATAGAGAAATGGGCTTCTGTGGGCCCCATGTATCGGAACTAGGTTCCAAGTTATTACACTTTTAAACTGGTTTCCTCCGCGGGTCCCACCGGATTGTTTCCCACTTGCTGATATTTTATATTCGTTCAAATTATTTCCGCAAATTATAATTATTTTCAGAGTTTGCAAGATGATGAGGGTGGTTCAGAATGTTGGATAAAAGTATTCGAATATGATTTTAATAAATTTAGGGTTTATTATTTATAAAAAATAATTAATATTAAAAATAATTATATATTAAAAAATATAAAATTTTTTTTTTAATTTTATAATACATAATCTCTTTTCTAACTTTTATGGTTCCGAAAATAAATCAATAATTAATATCATATTTCCTGGAAAAATAATCCAAACTCATTATCATTAAAATATGATAACATCAATGCATGGACCGACAGATCACGTGTGTCTTCTATTTTAGGATTAATCGACGTATATACATTTATTAAGTGTATATATACATATGTTATTTGCGTGATATTATATCGTCCCGTAAAATATGTAGAAAGAATAAGTTCAAGGAAAATATGGTAAGAATTATTTATAACAGTGATGGTTTAATTGGTAAACACAAGAATTATTTATAATTGTTATGTTATTTTTTATCAAATAATTATAATTATAATATACATATGGACAATTCTTATTTTTTTTATTAAATTTGATCTAAATTTATCAAATTATATTTTAGTTTAAATTAAATACTTCTGATGTTAAATCATCAATTGTTGCAATGATTTTGAATTAAAATATATTATATTGTATAATTTCATATTGACTACAATATAAATTATTGATTTATTTGTAATTTTAATTATTCTAAAATGTTGACGCAATCTTTTCAATAATAAAAGAATTTACTAAACCAAAAATTAAAAACTCTACAATCATAAAGTTTTAAAAAAACTCTACGAGTGTATGCTCCATTATAGTCCCCTCATATCTCTCTCCTCTACTAGTCTTTGTGAAATATTTTATTTTTCTTTTTCTTTATATATGAGATTTAAGTGGATAACTTTTGAATTGATACTCTCCTTTATCATGAAGACGTGAAGCAAATTCATCATTGGGTTTGATTTTATTGATAAATGTTTCCTCATCTAATTGATAAATACAATTACAATCTCGACAAAATGTATGTTGTATACTATTACAAGAACGGAAACATGCATGTTATCAATGGCATTAATTCGTTTGAAATTATTATATTACAATCATATACCAAGGATCAATTTTCAGATAATGTAGAAGCATATATGAATCACCGTAAGTACAAAAATAAATTTTCATTCGTAAATAATAATAGAGAATAAAAGATTTATAATAGTTTTATTTTATTTTATTTTGGCACATTATAAAATTGTGACGTGTTAAAATTTATAACACCTAAAAATGAAAAACAACGACTATTATGATCTTAAAAAATCACAACATGAATTAATTTGAATCCATTTATATCAGAAAATTTAGAAGTTTATTATAAGATCATTAGGAAAATTATATTATAAGATTAAAATATATAAACCATAAACGATTTAAGTTTTAAAGGTTAAATCTTATAAGTTTATATTATAAATTATCATGAATCAATTTAATCAATTTACGTTAAGAAAATTACAAAAGTAACCTGTTACAGCTAATAACACCTAAAAGAACGATTATTATAAGATCAAAATATATAAACAGTTGAACGAATTAAGTTCATTTTAGCTAATTATAGATTTAACTTTAACTATTATTATAAACTTAAAAGGTACGCAACATGAATCGATTTGATTTTAGGCCACCTAAATGAAAGAAAATGAATAACTATCATCAACATCATCACCATTATCATTGGTCCCGTTACATGATTCTCAGTCAAAAGGATATATACAAAAAGTGTAAGAGTGAGGTATTTTCCAGTAAGACATATGCTCTTTCAACGTCTTCATTGGTCTTTATTCGTTATCGCATAAATTATATGCTGTTACAATCACTCCTCATGCGATATAAAATTTGAATGATGATTATATAACAATAGTTGTTATAATATTGATAATAATAATTTAATTATTTATATAACTTTAATTAATTTTAAAGTTGATTAAAACTTTACGAAACTATTAAACATGATTTTGAATCCATTCCACTTATGCGTTTCCTTTTCATGCAAAAGATTCATGATTACATAAAGAATTTTAGTGATAAGTAAATGTAAATGTATTTGTTTGATTATTCACAAATATAAGTAAATCGTACTCTTAGCATCCAAGAGATGATAGAACACTAGATTCCTTAAATACATACACGCTAGTTTAATCCCGCTAGTTATATATATATATATATATATATATATATATATACACTAATGTAGTTCCGCATTATGTGTTGAAAGTGATGTGTAAATGCATGTGAACCATTGGTTTTCGCCCAAGTCTATATAATATTTTTCTAGATATTCAATTTTTTAAGTTTTTTTTTTCACGAATTGTCAATCTTTATCCATGATTAAATGTGTTTTGGATATGAACAACTATATGTTGAAAAAAGTCAATCACAATTCGACATTTTATTTTTAGAGAAATAATTTTTGGATAGTTTTTTTATCGTTCTCTAAATTTCATATAGATTTTGATGTGTTTCTAAATTTCAAATAGATTTTTGATTCCTTTCTAAATTTCATACGAATTTTGTATCATCCCTAAATTCCGATAAGTTTTAATATATTTTTAAACTTGATGAATTAGGGATACTTTTTTTTGTATGTTCCTAATTTTCAGAATTTTTTGTTTTATCTAAAACACCATTCATTATTTATCTTTAATTTTTGGATAAATTTTTTAATTTATTCCTAATTTTTAATTTATCTTAAATTTAAAGAAATATTTTTGGTATGTCCTTAATTTCGGATGAATCTCGATAGATGACATATTCCATCCCTAATTTAAATATTTCTAAAAAACAAAATTTAAATAATAATAATAATAATAACAATAATAATAATAAATAAATTATTATTGTTATTATTATTATTATTATTATGAAACTTTTCACTTTAACCATTCAACTTGTTTATTTATTGTTTATAAAACTATACAACTAATTTTTTAAAAAAATTTTAACTCATGTACTTGTCAAGCGCATCACAACAATATATCAATTTGCATACCGACTTCCAAATTGGTACATTTTTGTCGACTTCGTAAAATGATATCGATTTTCTGTTAACCATTGATGATGATGATATAGATATCAGGTTACTAGCCGCGTCACATGGATATTTATAAATCCTTGGATGCTTCTTTTTTGTCACGTTTTGCATCAAAACCATTAAATTGAATCGTTGTTTTGTAATCATTCAATCATATATATATTGTAATAGTTGGATTAGCGCACTCTATTATGATAGTTCGATTTGCTTCAAATCATATTAGATTTTTGTTTGTGTTTATTAATACTCAAACCATTGTGTTTTTGTATTAATTCATCCAACAACTCATCTTATAGAAAAAAGAATAGTAATCCATATAGATACGTACTTACATGCTTACAACAAAAAAAACTAGTTTCGAAATTATCTTTTTCAATATTTTCAATCATAATACTATAATCCAAATATTATAAAAGATATAAAAAAGATTATGGAATGTTCGCATCATATTATAATATAATTTTTTATTAAATCATATGATCGTTTAATTATACTTACATTGCCCTCTTTTTGATCATGGATAATTATATACCTTTGTATGAAGTGCGTAAAGCAAAGTTATATTAAAAATATTAATATTAAACGATAAAAAATTGTAATGCTAAAACAATCAATATGGTGCTTTAATAAATTTTTCACAATTTATAACGTTAGCTTATGTTAATAAAATTATATATATAAAAGTTACTGTAAATGGTGGCTTCTCCTGAAACTACCTCAGCAATTTTTTTAAAAATTAAAAATTTATAAATATAAAAATATTCATCCGTTTCTTACCTATTAATTTAATTTCTGTAACTTTTTTTGTACATAAATACTTACAATTAATATTTAATTCAAGAAATTTATTTCTTCCATTAACTCACCTATTTTCCCTTCCCCCACGATGTTTCACCGACGTTTTGCTTTCTCACAGTGCTTCTACTCCTTTTAGCTTCTTTGGTTTTAGAGGTTTGGAATTATAATCCGAGGTATCGCCCTTTCTTCTCCTTCCACCGCCAACACTCATTTGCCCAGCGCCCCGCCTCTTCCCTTCGCTTCGTCTCCTTTTCCCAGCGCCCCGCCTCTTCCCCTCGCTGCGTCTCCTTTGCTCAGCGCCCCGCCTCTTCCCCTCGCTGCGTCTCCTTTGCCATCCGTACCTCCGCTTACACTGATGAGCTCGTCAAAACTTCCGTGAGTCCTTCGATCTCTTCTCCTCTCCATTTTCCTGTTTGATCTACTGCCTTCGTTCTTGCAATGATTATTTTTTGGTCGAAATTTTCCTGTAACTCTTTGATCGAAGGAGATTCGTTCGTATTCTTTTATGATGCTTTGAATTCGATGTGAATTATTGTGGATGATGTAGAAAACCATTGCTTCCCATGGGAGAGGTATCCTGGCTATCGACGAGTCGAATGCGACTTGTGGGAAGAGATTAGCCTCCATAGGGTTGGAGAATACGGAGACCAACCGTCAAGCATATCGTCAGCTTTTGCTATCCACCCCTGGCCTCGGTGATTACATCTCTGGTGCCATCCTCTTCAAGGAGACTCTTAATCAGTCCACGAAAGAAGGCAAGAAGTTTGTCGATTGTCTACGTGATCAGAACATAGTGCCTGGCATCAAAGTTGACAAGGTACACCTTTTCTTCTTCTTTTGGTTGCTTAAGAACCTCATGCTGCATTTCCTTTAATGATATCAATCTTGTGTTTATAGTCTCTCTCTCTTTCTTGGATCAAACAACGAGTCTTGGTGCCAAGGATTGGATGGATTGGCGTCAAGGTTTGCTGAATACTACAAACAAGGTGCACGTTTTGCCAAGTGGTGAGTTATTTTGTCCTCTTCGCTGCTACAGTGTGGTCTTAGTGTTTCTGCTTTGTTGATTATATTGCATGGTTATATTTTCCTATGTGCAGGAGACCTGTGGTCAGCATTCCTTGTGGTCCTTCAGCACTGGCTGTCAAGGAAGCTGATTGGGGTCTAGCACGTTATGCAGCCATTTCTCAGGTATGCCATCGCTGGTGTCTCCTACGTAACTTTATATTAATCTCACACTAAACACAGTCGTACTTGATATTGATGCATATGTCATTTTTCCTTTGATAAATAGTCCGGAATTTGTTGACCTACAAAAGTGTAAACAGAAACAATATGTATGTGCTATATGGATGCATATGCAGGAGAACCAATTGACTTGGATTGTGTATATCTTCTATGTATACCTTAATAGTGACTTGGAATGTTGTGCAGGAGAATGGCCTTGTACCCATAGTGGAGCCGAAAATCCTTTTAGACAGGGACCACCCAATTGATATACCTGTTGACGTTTCTAATATCAGCTCGATTTCATCTGTAAGTTTTTTTATCGAACTTGATGAAATACAACTCTCTTTTATTTCCATGTGGTAGCTTTGAGGTATAGTTAGATTGTGTTTCTGTCAGGTAAAAACAGGAAGGTGGAAGTTGAATTCACTGATGGGATGGGTGTTTGGTTTTTGGGATTTGGTAACCTTTCTTTTTTCTTTTCTTTTGTGGTGAGAAGAATTTCATCTTTAGTAGAGTTGGAAGTGTTTTCTTTTGTCATGAGCTGAATGCAGTTTTTTCTGTCATATTGAAAAGAATTTATGGGTACTATTTGCTATCTTTTTTTATGCTTCTCAAATATCCATATTACAATAGGCTGGTGAATCTAAATTCTCTATGCATTATAGTATAGGTGATTGTCAGATTGCATATTTATTTCCATTTTGACTACATCATGGAAATTCTAATTGGAATTGAAATTTCTTAAACCGGTTGGGTCAATGCTTCTATGTAGTTGATATAATTTCTGCTATTGAATTTGATAAATCCGGCGACCATCTTGCTACTGGTGACTGTGGGACGGTTTGTTCTCTTCGAGAGAACAAATACAAAGAATGTATGTGTCCTTTGCCTCGCAAGCTTTGTCTTAACATAATTTGATAATTTGTTTCATGCGTTATGGCTTATAGATTGTTGGATCCAGAAAAGATCTTGAGAGATTAGACTTTCCACCACAACACCCTGAATTTCGAAATAAAACAGAATTTCAAAGCCATGAATCTGAGGTATTTGTTTGAAATTTCGCTTTTCCTCGCTTCTCTTTATGTTGTACCTTGTTTTGCCTTCATATGTTTGGGTTTGATTATCTGAAGAATTTAGAGATAGAAGAGAAAATTAACAAAATCAGATGGTGTCAAACAGCCAATGGCTCTCTTTTTCTCCTTCAACAAATGACAAAACAATCAAGTCTTGGAAGGTGAGGAAGTTTCTATATGCAAGCTGTTGGCCTCTGGTACACTTAATGTCTTGATTAGAAGCTGTTGTCCATATCATCATGGTTGTTTGTGACCATTTGTGGTGTATGATAAGGAAATAATTTTTGAACCGGTGAATGCAGTAAATCCAATGGTTATATCATCCATATGTTTCACGAGTTTGAGATCTCTAGGTCTTTTTCACGGTGAATGCAGTAAATCCAATGGTTATTATCTTTATTTTAATACTTGCTTTAAGTTGTAATATTGTTTATTTTAATATATTATTTCCTATCTATTATAGCTAATGTTTTAAATTAGTTCAACTAAAACAAATCATGATCCCGCGCATCGCGCGGAGCTTTTCCTAGTTATCTTGTAATAAAGCATAATTAACAGCCTCATTTTATCGTTCTCTTAAACGCATAACTCTTCGTGCGTAACATGAATACTACTAAAAGTTATGAATTCAAAGATGAATATTTAAATTTTGGATGAATTATGAACTTAATTTTGTGATGTCTCTCAATTAGAGACAAATTTTTGAGTTAGCCTTAATTGAGTGACACTTTTTATTTGTCCCTTAGGGACAAAATTTTGGATGTCTTTAAATTTATAAACAAAATTTTAATTTCGTCCCTAAATTTATAATTTTTCATTCATCCGTAATCTAGGAACTAATAAGGGATGAATAACACATTTTATTATTGATTTGTTTTTAGTTCATATTTTTTGAAAAAAGAAAATATTGGCAATGAAAAATGATTTTTTAAAAGAAAAAGTACTTGTATTAAAGTATATTTTTTGTAATAATCCAATATCTCCAACAATTAGGTAACAATTACGTATGCTTATCCAGATCTTATGCTCATCTATTATACAACAGATATACAAACAATTAGCTTCAAACCTAGTCATTAGGATATGAAATTATAAAGTTAACTTTTGTTAATCCTCTAATACCTTTCATATTTTTTATGTCCAGCTTGCAAATAAATTCATTGAATTCTCACTTTTCAAGTGTCTTCGTAAGAATATCGACTAATAAGAGATAAGATGGACATAGAGCGTGCAAAGAACTCAGAAATAAATTCATTATGAACTAAACGATAATCAATCATAATATATTTAGTTTATTGGATTGGAACTAATGAGAACCGTGTTGGTTATATAACAATCAAATGTCATAGGGCGAAAGTGAGACGTACCAATGGTTTGCAATAGTTGTTTCATCCACTTGAACTCACAGAACAATCATGACTATGGATCGATATTAAGTTTTTCCAAAATGAACATGAACAATATAAGGTAGTCTATTTCTTCATTTCCAAGAAACGAGAGATATGTCAACGAGATGAACAATCCAACCTATGATCGATCTTCGAATAACATGACATTTGGCCCAATTTGACGTTAAATATCAAATTGGAACAAAAAATAATACCCAACCATCATTTGTCTTTAGATATCAATAACATTCTAGTAATCAGTAGTTGGTTTGTATTTGAAATGAGATTGTAGATGAATGTTGTAAGATAAATCGAGACATGTAGTCTTTGAGATAGATGAGATAACCAACAAAATGTCGATACTGTCCAGTATCCGAAAAAAAAAATTCGATAATGATCATTTAACTAAAGACTCTATAGTGATCACTTAATTAAAGACTCGATAATGATCACTTAATTAAAATCTAGAGAATGAAATAAATATAAATAATAAAAAATTAAAACAAAATTAGTGAATAGAAAGAAATGAAAAAAAGTAAAACAAATACATAATTGTAAAAAAGTATTAATAGTTTAATATTAAATTATGTGAATACAAATAACTATCTATTCATTTAAATATTAATTAAACTAATAATTATACCAAAAAAAACTGCGATGTTTGAAGATATTATTGTTCAATTCCACTCGGGATATTAAACTGGGCTTGAGAAACGTAAATACACTAGATCATGGTAAATAGGCTTTTGATATCTAACTTTTCAGATCCACTAATAGAGAGCCGACTATTATGGGCCTTATTGGCCTATATGATTACCGCTAATGCCCCTAGAATATTGTGGAAATTACGACGGTGCCACACCAAGGTCGTTTACGTCATTCCAACGAAAGACGGTGACATCGTTTCGCTCTCTATCGCATCGAATTCTCTGTTGTATCTGAAACTTAATCTCTGAAATATTCTCCCAGAGTTAAGGGTCCTCTCTGAATCTCATCTGTTTGCGTCCGGAAAGAAGAATGAGGGGTTCGTCGTCGGAGACCAAGTTCTTACAAGAACTGATACTGTACGCGGCGAGCGCCGCGTTAAGCTGTTTGGTTCTGTTCGCGGGTCTCCGACATCTCGACCCGAACCGTGAGGCGGCTAAAAAGGCGCTCGAACACAAGAAAGAAATCGCCAAGCGTCTGGGTCGTCCTCTTATCCAGACCAATCCTTACGAGGTACGTAGTTTTGGTGTTCTTGAATTAGCTACTTGAATGTCCATGTAGCAATAGAAGTTTCAGCAGCTAGCGATTCTAATGTTATCATGTGTTCCTCATGGAGTTCAAAGGGTAGTCTCTAAAGATGTGTCGGCTTCATTCCAGAACCCATTTATAGTTTATGTAAAGTGGATTTGAAGGAGGTTTGATTCAAGAGTCAATTTGTCTTTTCTCTTTTAATTTGAGCAGGATGTAATAGCATGTGATGTCATAAATCCAGACCACATTGATGTAGAGTTTGATTCTATTGGAGGCTTGGAGAGCATAAAGCAGGCTCTATATGAGCTTGTGATTCTGCCTCTGAAAAGACCTGAGCTGTTTTCTCATGGAAAGCTGCTTGGGCCTCAAAAGGGTGTCCTGCTGTACGGTCCTCCTGGAACCGGAAAGACAATGCTTGCTAAAGCTATTGCAAAAGAATCTGGAGCTCTTTTCATTAATGTGAAGATTTCTAATCTAATGAGCAAATGGTTTGGAGATGCTCAGAAGCTTGGTAAGCTTATATCTTTTCCAGTAAATTCATCTCATTTCTTTGATATGAAATGATATTTTGTTATATGTAAGTGCCAAGTTTTACATTAACCTTGTGGACTTAGTTTGATTGATGGTGGTACTAACATGTGAGTGTTCCTGTTCTTCAGTGGATGCTGTATTTAGCTTGGCATACAAACTCCAACCTGCTATTATATTTATCGATGAGGTTGATAGCTTTCTTGGTCAGCGTCGATCAACAGATCATGAAGCAATGGCAAACATGAAGACTGAGTTTATGGCTTTGTGGGATGGATTTACCACAGACCGTAAGTTCTTTTCCTCTCATCATGCAAATAGTTATGCTTTGTAAGGATTTGGTACTTATGAATGGTTATTGGATTTCTATAGAGAATGCAAGGGTGATGGTTCTTGCTGCAACTAACAGACCGTCAGAACTTGATGAGGCAATACTGAGGCGTCTTCCTCAAGCCTTTGAAATTGGGTATCCTGACCGCCGTGCGAGAGCTGAAATTCTGAAAGTGACTCTGAAAGGAGAGAGGGTTGAGTCCAATATCGATTATGATTACGTGGCTGGGTTATGTGAAGGCTACACTGGCTCTGATATATTTGAACTATGTAAGAAAGCAGCCTACTTCCCTATCAGAGAACTCCTAAAAGAGGAGAAAAACGGAAAACATCATTCGGTGAGTAAAACAATAATGTGATCACAAAGGTTACTTCCACCTTCTGATTTCAACAACTGAGGTTTTGAGCCGTGGAAATATTTCAGGTTCCTCGACCTTTGTCACAGTTGGACTTGGAAAAGGTTCTTGCTACATCAAAGAAGACACAGGTTGCCGCAGGGGAGTACTCTGGATTGAGTTCACAAGCTTCGGTATGGAGAAGCCAAAGGGATCCAGACGATGTGCAAGCCGCCATAAGTGGTCTCTCGAAGCTTCTTGTTTCTCAGATCATTAACCTTCAATCAGATTCTCAGGAGGACTCGTGGAGGGAACCTGAAGAAGAACCCAGATGAATTTTTGTGTAGCTAAGCACAAAAGGATGAATCTTTTGTAGGATTCTGGCGTCGAGGCAATGCACCCTCCTTTCCGACACCAGAATCCTACAAAAGATTCACCCTTTACTCGTTCTTTGATGCTTTTGGTTGTCAAAGAAATCAAATGATTTAATCTTTGTACGCCTCTGCTTTCTTGTATTTCTATTTTTTCCCCTTTGTTGTCTTTACATTATCAGTAGATTAGAAAATAAAAACAAAAGGTTCGAACTTTAATTTGATCGATTAAAGCTGTCTTATTATGTTAACTGAAAATCTGAAAGAGAGAAGAGTTGGAACTCTATTTCGGGTTCTGACAGTTTCATGTGGGCTTTTTGTCGGTTTAACTGGGCTTCGTGAGTTTAATTAATAATAATTTCTTTTTTTTCTTCGGTTTCCTTGCTTTTTTTTTTAGTTTTTTTGGGTTCTCGTTTTTCCGATCGTCCCGTCTCCGACCCAACTGTCAAAATCTTCTTCGAATCGGTCGCTTCTCGCCTTCCTGGGATTCAACAACGCCTTTGATTTCAACTTCGAAGGTATGTAGTTGTCCGATTGTTCAATTTAATCTGAGTTTCTCGGTTGATCTTACCGGCTTGCCCTTTTTGTTGATCTTTCTCAAGTTCTATTCACGTCGTGGCAGCATTACATCTGAATCAAACTTTTCTAAGGTTTCCTTCCGTACGAATTGGAATTAGGGTTTACTTCTAGTTTCGCTGATCCCAACAGAATTGTGAGCTGTAATACTTGTCTTCCCTTTTTTATGCGAGAATCTGGATCAGCTTGTGCTTAAACTTTATGCATTGATGTTTGAAAATTGGAAATGCCACTGATTTTGTTCCTATTTTCGGATTGATTTCCTCTCTGAACAGGTTATTGTGATCGGGATCGAGTATTTTGATCATGGTAAGTTCTCTTGTTGGTTGTCGTCTAAGTCGTCGCCTTTCTTGGCCTCGTGTGGTTTATAAGCACAAATTTGCTTTCTTTGTCGAATCTTGTAGTTGAAGTCACTGATTTTTTCGGGGTTTAATATCACAGAATTACCTTCTTGGAGCCTTCAAGCCTGCATGTCACATTTCCATCACTTTTTCTGATGGGAAAACCCGTAAACAGGTAAAGGTCTTAAGTTTATCTATTTTGTTCTTTCATGGTTTCTTCGCAGTGAAAAGTATTTTTCTTGTCCTGAACTTAATGGTTGTATGTTCATGGAATGAATGGTTGTCCTGAGTTTTGCGAGATATGATCCGTCGCTTCCCAGATTTCTTTATTATCTTTTGTTGATATGCGTTCTGTTAGGTACCCTTGAAGAAAGAAAATGGGCAAACTGTTATGGTGCCACTTTTCCAGAGTCAAGAAACTATTGCCGGGAAGGTAATTCGTCTTTGCTTAATCAAGCTGTGGAATCCTTGATTGGTTGTTATTCTATGCGGAATATGTTTCTCTTATATGCTGTTGTAGTGCTTTATAATATGTATTCCACTTCTTTTAAAGGTTTGCATTGAACCAGCTCAAGGGAAAAAGGTTGAACACAATGGTGTAAAAGTTGAGCTTCTTGGTCAAATAGGTATACAAATTTTCGTAACTTATACATCTGCTAAAAGATAGTCTTTTGGATTGGTTTATCGTTTCATGATTCTATATATTTATGTTGATGCTGTTTCTGGTCTTGACAGAAATGTATTTTGACAGAGGAAACTTTTATGACTTCACTTCTTTGGGTGAGTAGAGTTCTCTTTTGTGTACACAATATCAAAAGCATTCGTAAATATCAAATTTTGATAATACTTGATAATATCAAATAACCCATAATCCATAAGCATTCGCATCTTTAGTGGTTTTGATGGAAATGATTTAATTTTTCCCTTGTTAGATATGACTGATTGATTCTATCTTATCAGTACTTTTTTGTTCGTCTTATTTCCAGTTCGTGAACTTGATGTGCCTGGAGAAATATTCGAAAGAAAAACATATCCTTTTGAATTTTCGACTGTGGAGATGCCTTATGAGACATACAACGGTGTGAATGTGCGATTACGGTATATCACACTTCTCCGTGACATCAGAATGAAACAGTTTTGACAATGAGTTTGGATTCCAGTAATCTCTTCCTCTGTTTTCTCCAGATATGTCCTAAAAGTAACAGTCACACGTGGTTATGCGGGAAGCATCGTGGAATACCAGGATTTTGTGGTATGTTTGTTTGTTTTTTCATGTCTCTGTTACACGACAGTGATTGACATTATAGTTTAATCTTGGGTTTGGTTCTGTGCTACCTCATATGTTTAACATAATAGATGATTCTTTTTTTACATTGGAATATTATCCATTTAGTATCATCAAAGATATTTGGTTTAATTTTCTTGTTCTCGGTGTTTTCGTATCAGGTCAGGAATTACTCTCCACTTCCTCCAATCAATAACAGCATCAAGGTTAGTTTTTATAGTTAGATAACAGATGCCAATCGTCCTATATTTGCTTCTAAGACCATTCGTAGAGCATATAAAACATGCTTGATGCTTCATGTTAATTGTTATAACTAACGAGATTCAGTTGCATTTGATTTGATCTTTACCAATTATACAGATGGAAGTTGGAATTGAAGATTGCTTACACATCGAGTTTGAGTACAACAAAAGCAAGTAAGATAGTCTTGTTTTGCAACGTGAACATTGGTGGATTTACCTTGGCTGTTAGGGGAAATAACAGTTAATTCCCGGTGCCTTTGAATGCAGGTATCACCTGAAAGATGTTATCCTCGGGAAAATATATTTTCTCCTTGTGAGAATCAAGATAAAGAATATGGATCTTGAGATAAGACGGCGTGAATCAACAGGAGCAGGAGCTAACACTCATGTTGAAACAGAGACATTGGCGAAATTTGAGTTGATGGATGGTGCTCCTGTTAGAGGTAAAACTTGACTATTTTTTTAAGTTTAATGGTAGGGAATGTAGATTGCCTCCTATTTTCATTTCCTTGATGTCAAATTGGGTCCTTCTAGTTATGTTGAAACCCAGGGTTTAGTTTTAGTAAGCAAGTCTCTTTTGCAGGTGAATCGATACCAATCAGACTGTTCTTGAGTCCTTACGATCTGACACCAACGCATCGTAACATTAACAACAAATTCAGCGTTAAGTATTATCTGAATCTTGTTCTGGTGGATGAAGAGGATCGTCGATACTTCAAGCAGCAAGAAATCACGTTGTACAGGCTGCAGGAAACATCCTGATGTTAAACTGGGTCTCAGTCTCGTAGACATCAAAGCAAAGAACAAGATTTTATGGTAACTCTTGGACACCTTGTAAAGCCCTTTAGTCTTCCGAAATTCACAAATTTCTTTTGAAGATCTGCTGCCTGAAATCACACTTGGTCGGATCGGACTGAGGTTCTCCTATTTGTAGTTTAACATCGACCCGCTTGCTTTGTCATTGTCTTTTTCCGACATTCATGATTTTACAACTCGACTTCTTCGTGTTCTGTATGTTCTTTTCGTTGAAATGCACTTGTTCCCATGAATGTCGCAGTTGCAGATATTATTCATGTTTCATCTCCAAGCAATTCCAAATCATTAAAGCAGAAGGTAACAAAACCTCCATTTTGATCACACCCCTCATGAAAAAGCCAGAGGTCTCTTGCAATCAAGCTTAGTATTCCTCAAAGGAGGACGAAAGTCGAACACTTTACAGAATTTCATTGAAGTAATTACTCTTCGCCTTCAAATTCTACAGGCAAATCCTCTTTGGACCAGTAGTAGAATCCGCCTTCGAGGTGAAAAACGTTCTTGTAACCGTTAAGGACCAGAACATAAGCAGCTATGAGGGACCTGCAAGGAATTGTAATGTCCTAAGGATCTTTGTGTCCGAAACTGCAGTTTCATTCTCTGTTTGCAATATACCTTGATTGTTGGCCTTCCGGAAGATTCTGGGTCGGCTTCATCGTTCCTCCTGACGAGCAAGCCACGATGATCTTCGCATCTTTGTCGAGTTTAGCTTCCACATCTGCAAAGATACAAAGAAAAACGTTAGGTGCTTCGAAGATGAAGTTGCATTGGAGATGTTTTTCATGTTCAATGTGTATTACTCTGAAGAAACTCAGGATTCTCTTCTGTGCCGGAGAAGATGCCAAAGAAAGCGAATCCAAGGCGTCGGGCAATGTCCCAAGGCGTCCATTCTTTTATCAGTCTGTACATCTCCACGTTGATAGCTCCGGCGGGATGGCCCTAACGATGTATGAATGACTCAAAAGACCTTTGACGATTTCAAGACAGGCGAAAACACAATTCAAACACTCACCTCCTTGAACTCTGCCTCAGGCCGAACATCAAGAATCACAAAGTTGTTCTCTTTTTGAAGCCTTAGGGCTTCTTTCACATCCACGCTTCTCACCTTCAACAATAACAACAAGAAGAAAGCTAGAGACTTTGAACAAGTTCAATGCATTATTCCCCATCTCTGAATTCTAAGGTTACAGATTCAATGCAGTGACAATATATATACATATATATATATATATGCCTTTGACTGTAGCGTTATCGAAATGCATACCCGTTTCTCCACTAGAAGCTCTCTCTTCTTTCTCCACTCGATTTCAGCTACTCCCTCCAAGAGACAGAACCGGAAACAAGAAGACAACCATGTAAGGGTTAATCTAACTGACTTTAACTTCAAACCTTTGTCAAATAACTCTGCTTGAATCCCACTAGTGGAGTTTGTACCTGCTGATTTCGCAGGCTTCGTTGAAGCGTTTTGAATTCTCAATCGCGATGAACGTAAAGGCTTAACCCCAGAAAATCTGGCGAATTTTCCCGGGAAAAGCTGCGATGGAGATGGAACAATGGGGTTTCTTGAAGAGCAAGGGTACGGTGAAGCGATTGAAGTGAGTGAAGCCATTTCGGTGAAGAAGCTTCTGGTGGGTTCTTTTAGATCTTTTTCACTCAGGAATTTAATTACACGAAAACGGAACGAGGGAAAAGAGATTGACAAACCGTGGTGTTTTTATTTTTATTAATGTTATTGTTCTTTGATTTCTCTCAAAAAGAAACAAAAAAAATCTAAACATGTGGTTGTTATTTCTTGCCATTGATTCCCTAGGCTTCCCCTCATCATCGATTTTATCTTTGTTCGAAAAAAGTATATATCAACAATGCAAGTCCCGACAACACAATCCCTCTCTCTCTCTCTTTACCTACGACCTGTTGATGATGTGTAAAATATGCTTAAACCGATCCTGAAACTCCACAAAACTAAACTTCAAGCAATTCAGGGATATGTATTAGAAGTTTTTGGCCACTTTGCTAGCTTTAGGTTGCCATTATGAATCCATTTATTTTGTAGATAAACTTTGGTTATTGGTGATTACTTTAATCTTTTGAATACCAGCCTTTCATGGAAATAAGGATATTATTAAAGGTATATTTGTAGATTAGTTTTATTAGAGGATATATATGTTATTATCTTATCTAGGTTTAACTCCTCATGTGTATATATATATATATTTTTAAGTCTTGTGCAGTAAGTAAGAATACAAAGGATCATTTCTCTTTCTCAAGGTTTGTAGCATGATATTAGAGCTTCAAGTCAAGATCTCCATTCGTCGCTTCTGATTTGTGGTGTGTGTTGTCCATCTCTTGGTCTCCGATTTTGCGGTGTGTGACCTGTGGTGTGCGTGTGTCCGTTAGCATCCTCAGTGTGTGCCGCGCATCTCTCTGGTAACTGTGGTCGTGTGATCTCCATCGCATTGCGTCTATTTTTGTGTGGTATGTATTGTGCACTCTGTTTTGCTTGAAAGTGTTCGCGGTTCTGTTTTGCTCGTCGTTGTGTTTTGCGTTCGTCATGTCGACAGGTTCGTCTGCCACCGTTGGTTCGTCGGTTCAATATGTTGCTCGGCGGACTATCAACCCGTATGACCTCACCTCCAGTGATAATCCTGGTTGTATGTTGTCTCATGTCCTTCTCGGTGATCACAATTATGTTGTGTGGACTCGTGAACTTCGTACGGCGCTGCGTTCCTGAGAAAAGTTTAGATTTGTGGATGGTACCATATGTTAACCGATTGAAGGATCCGAGGAGTTGGAAGATTGGTGGGCAAACAACTCTCTCATCGTCTCGTGGATTCGAAACACGATGGAACCAAGTGTCCATGCTAATGTTTCTAACTTTGAGATTGCGAACGATTTATGGGACGACAT
Source organism: Gynandropsis gynandra (assembly GCA_036759665.1). Lineage (NCBI taxonomy): Eukaryota > Viridiplantae > Streptophyta > Magnoliopsida > Brassicales > Cleomaceae > Gynandropsis > Gynandropsis gynandra. The sequence continues at coordinate 5,802,465 of CM071869.1, forward strand.
TAAAGCTCTATCTCTAATGGTCCCCACATTCTTAAACTCAAGGCTGATTTGTATTCGTATAAGCAGAAAGGTATGTCTGTCTCTAAGTATTTCAGCAAGCTCAAATGTTTGTGGGAGTCTTTTGAGTGTATGTGACCCATTGCCTTGGTGTGAATGTGCTGGTTGCACCTGTGGTGGTTGTGTGTGCAAGCTTGCTGCAAAATTTGAAAAGAAACAAGAGGATGATCGGGTGCACGTCTTCCTTCTCGGCCTTGATGAGATGCGTAATGGGACGGTCCATTCTAATCTCCTTGCGCTGGATCCTCTACCAAGCTTATAGAAGGTCTATAGTCTCGTCTTGCAGGATGAGGATTCTCGACCCAATCCCATTGTGATCGAGGACAAATTTTGTTGACTTCATGGCGTTCGCTGTTCAAACAGGTTCTAAGTCGCGGTTGCGTGATGATGCCCATGACCCTGTCCCGGTCTGCTCTCATTGTGGATAATTCTAAATCTTTAATTAATGATTTATATACAATATCTTAATCATAATAGTATTATCATTCTAAATCCTTGTTTTCGGTCAATATGTAAAATGTTAGGATACTTACGCCTTCCAATTATAAGATGGAGTATTCAAGTCATGATATTTTTTGAAGATCATGATCATGATTGTTTTATGGATTTTCCAGTTCCATCCACAACAATTCTCATCGATTGTGTTTTTTCACATGAGTTCGACATTTCAACCCTTCAATTTGCAAGATCTTCTTCGCTTTTTCAGCACTCATTGGGGAATTTTCTATTCCCCTCCAACCGATTTTCTTCCGCTCTAAATTTGTATGTGGTGCATGGAAACTTCTCCTACACATACGAGAAAAAATATCAAGGTCATGTTAAACAATTCAAAGATCAACTCAAACGAGTCAACAAGGGTACTCAAACAATTGATGGGCACATGCGATTTACCATCGATAAGTCCGACATAATTGGCCTTATTGATAATGCTATTGACTTGGAAGATTTCTCTTAGTCTTGATGATGTCCTTCGTGTGCCCTTGATAAAGAGAAATTTATTATGGTTCACAAACTCTACAAAATTAATGATGTTTCAGTCGAACTTTTCCTTAATAATTTTTCAGGTGAAGGATGAAAGCCTGAGGGAAATTCTGACACGAGGAGCAACTAAGAATGGTGCCTACAAGCTACGCTACTCAATCAATCTATAGCCCACCCAAATTCTTCCATTTCCATTTATTCAAAGTCTACTACCACTTTGTCCAAGTGACACTCACGTTTAGGTCATCCCCCTATTTCTATCTTTATGTATATAATTTCAAAGTTTTAATTGTCCAGTCAATAAAAATCACAAACTTCTATTTTTTAGTCTACTGTTACATTGTCTCGCCACCTCGAAATTATTTTCTTTGATGTGTGGACATTCTCTATCATTTCTTTTGATAGAGAATGTCCACACATATTCTCTACTATATTGTCTTTGTTGGTCATTCAACACATGGCCATATCCTTTGAAAAAAATCTCATGTTTATCCCATTTTTTCTCGTTTTAAAGAGCTTGTTGAAATCCACTTTCAAAATAAAATCACCACCCTCTACAGTGAAAATGATAAAAAAATACATTACATTAGTCGTATTTTTTGTATCCAACGGAATTTTTCACCTTACCACACCTCTACACACCCTGGACATAACGACATCTCTAAACTTTGTCACTATCACATTATAGAAACTCGTCTACCCCTAATTTCTCATGTATTTCATCCGACTGATCTCTGGTCATGTACTATCTACCACGGTTGACATTTGATTTTTTTTATCTTCGAAAAAATAAAAAGGACTTAATGCTCGCTCTTCCACAGAGACATAGTATTGCTTTATCGCTACCATTTTTTTACCAAAATATGCTAGGTGAGAAATTTTCTGATTAATTTGGAGAAACGTTTGATTTAACACCTGTGATTTATTGTGATAACATTAATGCTATATATCTCTTTATAAATCTCATTTTTATTCACGTATGGAACATCTTGCTTTGAACTATCATTTTTTTTAATCAAGTCCAAATCGGTTCCTTTCGTGTCAGTTTTATTGATCAACTTGATATACTCATGAAGCCTTTTACCTCGGAGGGCAGTTCATTTGTTATGTATCAAGGTAGAGCTCACTCATCTTGATCTATTTTGACATGACATATAATTAAAAATTACAATTGTAATTAGGTTAATCCTAAATCTATAATTATATATTTATATACAATATTCTGATCGTATTAATATTATTATTCCAAACCTCTACATAGTTATGGTTGGTATCTATAAAATGTAGAATTATATATATTTTCATATATATAAATATAATTTTTACTTTTAGATTAAAATTTGAATTATGATAATTATTTTCAAATTAATCTATATATGTATATTATGCAGATATATACAATATTTGTTACAAGTATGCTCATAATTTAACCATGTATTTTTCCGAATTAACTAATAATTCATATATGAAAAAGGATACAAATTGATTATTTTATAGATATGATAGTTTGAGATAAGTTACTGTACTTTTATAAGATTTTTTCACTCTTTGCATAAGAGTTTTGTGAATTCTCGAAGTAAAATCAATATTAAATAAATTTATTTATTTAATTATATATTATACTTTTCTATTTTATTTTTTATAAATCGTATTTTATAGGGCTGATTCTATTTAATGGTAAATATAAATATAACTATTTGTTATATAAGTATTGTCATCTTACTTAGACGATTTCTATAATTAGAATTAATATACATATACATGCATATAAATAAAATATTTATATACATGTGTGCATATTATGTATATATGCATTAATATATAAGATATAACTATATATGTGCGTATATATATATAAATATTAAATAAACAAAATGAAATTTACCAATTTACGTAGATGAGAGGGAAAGGGAAGATAAGGAATGAGAAGACAAGTATGAAAAAAAATGTGTGTATTAATTTCACATATATAATCTCAAATTATAGATAAATAGAACTAAAATTTCTTCAACAAGGATAGAAAGTTTCAATGAATTTAATAGTTCACAAGACTTTTACTATTATAATGCTAATGCTCTTGTTTGAATATTTATAATTATCTCGTTAAAAATTTTATGATGGAAAAATTCTTAAGACAAATATTATTATGGGCACTACTAATTTTTTTTAATTTAGGGTTGAAATTTCCGGACGGATCATTTGGACGGAAATTTCGGTCCCCTAAAATCCGGACGGATTAAGGACTACCACCAATCCGTCTCTAATTTTTAGACAGATTAGAAAAAGATCTTATATTTTTATTTATTTTTAATTGATTTTTTTTTTCGTTTTTATTATTTAACATTTTCTTTTGGAAAAAAAATTCCGGATGGCCAAAAAATACATCCAGAAATTAAGGATGGATTTTCATAGCTATCCGAAATGCTTTTACAAAAATTTATCTTCGAAATAACAACCGTTTGTTTCTACACAGACTTCATAGATGAAGCATCTCGATATTTTGAATATGTTTTCTAATGTTGAAGTTGAGAGAGCCCTTGTGAGTAAGTGAGCTATATTTTCGCTTTAGCAGATGTAATGAATATTATTTTTCTTTTTCTGAAGCTCTTGAGCATATTAGAAAAAAATAGGAGGGATATGTTTTAGTCTGCCTGCTTTTGATGTATTATTCATTCGTTTGAGCAACACATGCAACATTATCATCATGTAATATTATTGGGTCTATATTAGTCGACAATTTACATGTTTCTTGTATGTGTCGAATTAAAGCTCTGAGCCACACACACTTTCTGCTTGCTTATTGAAATGCGACGATCTCATAATGATTTGAAAGTTCTGCAACTAGTCTTTGTTTACGAGAACACCATGATATCGTTGTGACTCTAATTGTGAAAATATATCCCGTTTGTGATCGAATTTTATGGAGATATGATAAATAACTTGCATCTGCAAAATCAATCAACTCATATTTGAAATCTCTAGGATATAATAATTCAAAATTAATTGTATATTGGAAATAAGAAAAGATATGTTTAATCTTTATCCAATGGCGACGTGTAAGAGAATAACTATATCATGACAAGATATTAGTAGAAAACTCTATATCAGACGAGTACAATTTTTTCAGTACAAGAGGACCCCTATCACACTCATATATGATACTTTTGGTATGAGTATCTCTTAATTATCTTCAGAAGGAAGAAATAAATCTTTTTCAACATTTAGAGATCTAGAGATCATTAGAGTCCTTATTGGATTCACTTTATCCATGTTAAAATGCTTGAAAATCCTCTTTGTATAACTTGATTCATGCACGAATATTCTACTATTTAGGTACTCTTTCTGTAAACCAATGCAAAATTTAGTTTGTACAAGGTCTTTCATTTTAGATTTCCCTTTTAGATAATTCTGATTATTTTCAATATTTTTTAGGTCTCAATTTTATTCAAATCATGCACATAAATAACTATTATCACAAAATCATATTATGTTTTCTAAATAAAAACACAAGGTCAATGAGAGTTATTCACCAATCCTCATTTAAGCAGATATTCGCTTAGATTAATGTACAACATACGTCCATATTATTTCAATCCATGTAGAGATCTTTGTAACTTGATTTTATACATTTCTTTTAGGCTTTACGTTTGATGTTGTCAACATTTTTAATCCTTTAAAAATTTTCATGTATATATTGTTATCCAACGATCTATATAGATATGATATAACCATATCCATAAGATACATTTCTAAATTTTTGGATTGCATTAAACTCATCAAGTATATGAAAGTGATTACATCCATAAAAAGACAAAATTTTACTCATAATCAATTTCAAGTCTCTGAGAAAATTTTATGCTACAAGACGTGTCTTATACCTCGTGACCTTATTATTTTCATTTCTCTTTCACTAAAAAACCCATTTGTACCAACTGGTTTAACACCGCTAGGAGTTTGAACAATGAGTCCAAGTACTTTTGTTTTTATTTAATGAGTATCATTATAATTGCATAAAAACTTTCCATTTATCAAATCATATCTCTTTTGATATTTTGGTACTGAAAATGGTTTTGGATCTCCATTATCATTTTAAATTTCTTTAGATATAGATAAAAATAATATTTCATATCTTCTTAAATCTTTTTTTTATCATGGATATATTTAATGGAAATCCCATTATTCTCTGCATGCTCAAGATTTTTTTCATCATTTTCATACTGAAGATCTTATTTCTCACTTGTTTATTTTTGGATTTTCTCAATTAATTGAGAATTAACAACTTTTTCAATTTTTTTTCTTTTTGAAGGATTTTATCTTTATAACCAAGTGATCATCCACGCTTCAAACGTGTCGTAAACTCATTCGAAAAATTTTTCATCCAATATTCTTTTGGTAATTCTAAACTAGCAGATGTATCTACATCCGGTATATATGGTTTGTTACATGTGTCGTATCATTGAACCCATCTAGTAGTAGATTTGTGTTATTTTACGAGTGTATGATCTTTTGTACTTTCTGATTACATTATTTTGTAGGAGAATCAATATATAATAATTATTGTGTTTTCCATGTCACATCTTGTGACGCTTGATTTATTCCTCCTCCAAATGTTGGTAATTCATTCTTGTTAAAATCACAATTAGAAAAACGGGATATGAACATATCTAATGATAGATGGTAAATTATATCCAGCATAAATATTCAATATTTTTTGTGGTTTATTTTTCCATTGCGATCAGTACATATATTGTACAACTAAATACTCAAAGATGATATATATTCATTTCTTGTCCCTTTGCTAACTACATTAGAGGATATTCATAGTAAACATGTGAGATTATTTGAAATAGTGTTCATTATGTAAAGATGCATGTCCCCAAACAAAAAGTGAGAGTTTTATTCTAATTAGCAATGGTCTAGTAATGGGTTAGAAACATTTAATGAAAGAATTTGTCATACCATTTTGTGTATGAACATGTGGTACAAGATGTTCAATCTCAATTCCGAGTGATATACAATAATCATTGAAGTCTTGAGAAGTGATTTGATCAAGCATCACTTTTTCAATGGGATAATCGGGGAAATGAGGTTGCAATTTTGTTATTTGAGAAAAAATCTCGTAAATACAACATTGAGGGTTGATAAAAGATTAACATATGATCATCTAGTTGAAACATCAATTAATACCATGTAGTATCGGAATTTTCCACTAGGTGGATGAGTTGGTTCACATATATCATCATGTATTTGTTTAAAAAATGATGACGATTCATTTCCATATTTGACTAATTATAGTCAAATTTCCTTGAGAACAAGTAGTACATGTCATTACATGAGATTGAAATTTTTTTCTCATTTCTCTGTGGATGATATAATTTTAAACACTTCTCCCTATCACTATTGAACCAAGGTGACCGAGTCGATCATGCCAAATCTTAAACCAATCGATATGTTTTGGTTTCAACGTGACATATGATTCAACCATACATATTTTTGTGAAATATAATCGAGAGGATAAAACCGATAATTTTCAACAGTATATTTCTTTTAAGAAATCATCGTTATGATATAAAGATATTCACAATTTTCATCATTCATGGTTTCAATATAATAACCATTTTGGTGAATATATTCGAATCTCAGTAAATTTGTTTGAGATTATGGAGAGAGTAATGTATCTTGTATTATAAAATTTGTCCCTCTAGACATTATGAAGTATTTTTTCCATATCCCTCAATTGTTTTGCACTTCCAGATGTCGTATTGACAATAGATTCATGTATTCTCAACTTAAATAAATACTTTTTATCTTTCAATATTATGTGTGTCACAACAAAATCCGCTAGATAGATATCTCAATGAGTTCAGAACTCCAGCGCGAGCATGAGGATATGGATACTATTGCTATCATTGCGCATCTTAAGAAGATATACGGTGCACAGAGTAGAACGACGAGATATCAGTTGTCGAAGGCTCTGTTCAAGTCCAGATTATCTCTGAACTCTTTGGTGGGGCCCCATGTTTGTAAGATGATCAGTCTTATTGAACAGCTTGTGAAGTTGGGGTGCATACTGAGCAAATCTCAAGATCTGATCTTGCAGTCATTGCCTGAGATGTTCTCTCCGTTCATTGTTAACTTTAACAAGAATAAGATGGACATGGATCTGCATGAGATGCTGAACCAACTGGTTGACTATGAAAGTCGGTCAATGTCCGAGACGTCTAAAGGAATTAGTGTCGTAATGATGGTCGGCTCTTCTTCCAAGAAGGGCAAGGGCAACAAAAGGACCAAGAAGAAGCTCCATGGGCCCAAGGGTGGTGTGACCATACCTAAGGGCAAAAGTGGCAAATCTGACCAAGTTGATGCTGAGTGCTTCTTCTGCAAGAAGAAGAGGCATTGGAAGAGGAACTGCAAAGAATACATGCAGTCTTTGAAGGGCAAGAAGCCAGGTAAGATTCTCATGGAAAATATTTTCATGATTTCCTTAACTACTATTGATTCGTCTAGATGGGTATTGGATATCGGTAGCAGTTTTAACGTCTGCAATATGTTGCAGGGGCTGAGGATCAGTAGGAGGTTTCAGGAAGGGAGAGTTTAGTCTGAAGGTTGGAAATGGCGCAAGTGTTGATGCTCTAGTCGTAGGATCAATTTTCCTTGTTATGCCTACGGGCAAGACCTTGTTGTTAGACGACTGTTATTATGTTCCTAAATTTGTTTCAAACATAATTTCTATTTCTATGCTTGATAGACGTGGATTTCGAATAGTTTTTAGTAATAACATTTGCTATGTTTATCATGATGATGATTTGTGTGTGAATGGTTATTTGCAACAAGGACTATATATCTTACCTGATGTTAATGTAGAACAAATTAACATGCATGTTTCGGGCCATAAGAGAAAGGTAGATGATCGTCAAAGACAGACGTACCTTTGGCATTGTAGACTTGGTCATATCGGTGAGAAGAGGATAAACAGGTTGCATAAAGATGGTCTTTTGGGCCATTTCAATTATGAATCTTATGCAACTTGTGAGTCCTGTCTCACTGGTAAGATGACCAAATCTTCGTTTAGTGGAACCGGAGAGAGAGCTACAGAACTCCTAGGACTGATACATACCGGTGTATGTGGACCTATGAGGGTTCAAACTAGGGGTGGATATTCGTACTTCATCACGTTCACTGATATGGATTTGTATTCTTGATGAAATACAAATCCGAATCTTTTGAAATGTTCAAGAGATTTCGCAGTGAAGTTGAGAAACAAACTGGAAAGACCATCAAGATGATGAGGTCTAACCGAGGTGGAGAATATCTGAGTCATGATTTTCTTGATTATCTAAGGCAAAATGGGATTTTGTCTCATTGGACTTCTCCCGGAACACAATAACATAATGGTGTATCCGAACGGAGAAATCGAACCTTATTAGATATGGGGAGATCCATGATGGGGTTCACTGATCTTCCAATGAACTTATGGGGCTATGCTTTAGAAACAGTTATCTATGTGCTAAACAAAGTTCCCACCAAAGCAGTCTCGAAGACACCATATGAGATATGACAATGACATAAGCCAAACCTGAAACACCTCAAGTTTTGGGGGTGTCCGGCCTTCGTTAAGAGACTTCAGCCATACAAGCTTGATGCTAGGTCTGACAGGTGTAGGTTCGTAGGTTATCCTATGGAAACTATGGGATATTATTTCTACGACCTGTCTGAACACAAAGTGTTTGTGGCCAGAACGACAACCTTTCTTGAAAGGGAATTCCTTGATGAAGGAATTCATGGTGGGGAAGTAGTTCTTGACGAGACTCAAGAACCCGACGAACCAACGCAAGCTCATAGACATGAGATGTCAAATGAGCAATCTTGGCTGGGAGATATGTTGTTAGGCTCCGGCTCTTCATCTTCAAATGTTGAAGTGACAGTGCCCGTTCAGGAACAAGTTCAGGAACCTGTTCATGAACAAGCCCAACAAGATATCCCAGCGCAGGTTGAACCTGCTACACATGCTTTTTTGAGAAGGTCAACACGTTCTCGACGTGCACCTGACAGAATTAATCTGATGGTGGAAGAGGATGTGGTCGATCATAGAGATGACGACCCGTTGACTTCCCAAGAGGCTATACAAGGCCCAGATTCTGAGAAATGGTGGAAAGCCATGGAATTCGAGACGGAATCTATGAAGATCAACAAAGTATGGACTTTAGTTGATTCTTCACAGGCTTCCAGTCCGATAGGTTGTAAATGGGTTTACAAGAGGAAGATTGGAGCAGACGGGCAGGTAGAGACCTATAAAGCTCGTCTAGTTGCCAATGGGTATAGTCAACGAGAAGGGATTGACTATGAAGAAACATTCTCCCCTGTGGCAATGCTCAACTCTATTCGGATTCTGCTTGCGATAGCGACATTCCATGACTATGAGATTTGGCAGATGGACGTGAAAACTTCTCCATGAAAGATCTGGGAGAAGCAACCTATATTCTGCGAATAAAGATTTTAGAGATAGATCAAGGAGGTTGCTTGGACTATCACAGTCCTAGTACATTGATACCATCATGAAGAGGTATAACATGGAAAATTCCAAGAGAGGCTATCTACCGATAGACACTGGAATTACTCTCTCCAAAGAGGATTGTCCTCAGACACAAGAAGAGAGAGAACACATGAGTAGGATCCCATACGCTAGCGTAATGGGAACCATCATGTATTCCATGACATGTACGAGACCTGATGTAGCCTTCGCGCTAAATGTAGCGAGTCGGTATCAGGCAGATCCCGGTGAGGAACATTGGAAATTGGTGAAAACCATTCTCAAGTACTTGAGAAGGTCTAGAGACCAATTCCTCGTTTATGGAGATTCTAACTTGGAGTTAGAAGGGTTCACGGATGTCAGCTTTATGTCCGATAAGGATGATAGTAGATCGACATCGGGGTATGTCTTTTGCCTCAATGAGGGTGCAGTGTGTTGCAAAAGTTCCAAACAAGTTACTGTAGCTGATTCGATTACTGAAGCATAATACATAGCGGCTTATGAAGCTGCCAAGGAAGCGGTATGGATGAGAAAGTTCATAACTGAACTTGGTGTGGTACCTTCGATAAAGGAACCCGTTCCTTTATTATTTGATAATACCGGGGCAATAGCCCAGGCGAAGGAACCAAGATCTCATAAAAGATGAAAGCATGTTCTGCGGAAGTACCATCTAATAAGGGAAAACGTTGAGCGTGGGGACGTTCAAATTCAGAAGGTAGAAGGAAAAGAAAATGTAGCAGATCCAGTCACAAAGGTGCTTGTTCAAATGAGTTTGACAAGCACAAGTTGAAGATTGGATTGAAGAATATGACATGCTGGAATTAGTTCTAGGAATAGTACAATTGTTGTAGCTATTTAAGAGCTATTTTTATGTCATGTATTTTGAACACTTATGAATAAATAAAATGGCATTATTTTTATCATTTTGATGATATTAGCATAGTATATATGTGTATATATTTTCATAGCTAGTATGATAGAGTCCATGATTAAGTTTAGAAACTTGTCATCATGATAGAGATCATGATAAATAGAGTCAAGTTTTGGTAAAACTTAATCTAAATCGTTCTTGATCATAGGATAACTAATTGGACATTAGTAATCCGGATAGATCAACGTGGATGTGATGGTTTCTATTTGATAGAAATTAGTAAATGTCTTTTACTAAATCACATGTATGAATGATGCACATAGAGATGTGAACAATGAACAGACCCAAAGGGAGAATTCCTAATGGTTGCATTACCATTGAACTGTCAATATGAATTTCTCTAAAAGGATTAGAATATTATGATTTCCTTAGATCTGAGATCAACATGGTAATTGACAAGTTATCTACCATTCTTTGATTCTGGACACCTGGGATGTAAGTTGAAAGGATATTGGAAACGATTAGATGTTTGTGCAGTTAGCGATTGATCAAGATGAAATTCGTCAACTCTAGGTAAAGAGTTGGAGGTCTATGTTGTCAGCAACATAATGACTGAAAAGACCTTGGCCATAGCATTTGAATGAGAGAAGAAAAGAGTTTATTGCGATCATTCACCAGTCAGTTATGTTAGGCATGAAACATAGTTGATAATCTATTAGGACTTGACAGTTAGACCATATCCTAGGATTATCCGGAGCTGTAAAGATGGAGGGAAATAATAATATTGTCCTTATACCATGGTTCTACACAGTAAGGATGTTACTTCATACTATCTGGTCGTTGAGGAGTGTTGCTAGACGCCAACCTCGATTAGTTAATTAGTAAGACTAATTGACTACCAGTTTAGTGATGAACCTACGAGGTCACACGCATACGAGTGTCTCGGTATCTGCTTGTGATTGTTAGACAATCAGTATGGAATGTAATTATATTCATCTGCTAGCACCGAAGAATATAATTGTATTTGTTTTCTTTTGGGGATAGTACATAAGATGTACGAGCAAGTATGTGTATGGAGATACATGTATTTCGACTATATGAGATATTACGTAAAGGCAAGTGGGATATTGAAAGTATTATGCCATTATGTAATAGTTTCAATAGTTTGGGTTTAAGTCGTAATTATTAAAAGTTAATAATTATAAATAAACGAAAAACGAGTTTTCGTTAT